>VYZT01061260.1:222605-304297 GCA_013400735.1 Pomatostomus ruficeps
TTATCTTCATTTAGAGGCTGCATTTATTTGCATTACTTTTTTAATGATATTTGGTAATGCTCTTCTTAATACTGCTCAACAGTTCTTAGTGAGGGGCTGAGGTGGATGTGGATCTTTAGCTGAGGTTATTTCCATACATATTTCTGCAGTTTGCTGCTAATTGTGATGTCGCTTCTCAAGCAGCATCCCAAAAGAGCCCGAAATACTTTGAAAGGCAGAAAATATGGCAGTGTGTGGCTCCTCTGGCTTTGCTCTGGGGTAACTGAGACTGTCAAGTTGCAAACGTGGGAGGATTAGTTAGTACGCAGAAGGCAGAACGGTGATTATTGCTTTCAATGGATCTTTTTTAACTCATGCTGTGGATTTGGCTGCTCTGTTTTAGTTCCATACCGAATTAAAATAGCTTTCCGTGCTAAACAGGCAGTTGGAATGCTGGAGGTGCAAGCACAAGTGGGTAAGATCCCCAAGTATTAATAGATGGCTCATCTTCTGCTGTGGGTGCACCCAGCTCCTGCTGGCTCCCAGCTCATGTCACTGCAGCTCAAGCTGGGGCTGAAGACAGTTGTCACTGTTTGCTTCATAGCAACACAAACTATCAGCATCAAGCTACCAATTTGTGGCCATCTGATGTAAAAATTGGAGAACAATAATGTGAGACAATTGAGGACAGCCTCTGAAGTACAGAATTGTTTTCCTCGGTCTGTATTATGCGAAGCAGATTTGAGCCCCATTTAGAATTTAATTTTTCCCATCTGCTGTGCTTTAATTAAAAGCAATAATTTTTAAAGTTCCTAGTTCAATTGGAGTGGTGTCTACTTTTTAAATAATCAGTCCTGACTGTGACTGTTTCTGTGATCTGCTCTACATCATCAAGTAGTTCTTCAGGCTGGATAGTTGTGATAGTTTAATGTTTTTAGGCAGCCAAATAGCATGGAAAGTCCCTTGGAATTGGGTGACTGAGTCCCCAAGGCTCTGCTGAGAACATCAACCATCAGCGTCAGAGTTTCCACAAGGTTTGCAAGCTGTGACCAGCGGCTCTTAGCCAGGAAGTTCAGCCTGTGCTCTCGCCTCCTTCCAGGAGCTGCTTTCCCTGGATCCTCCTCGTGGCATGCCGTATGCAGAAGGTCATCCCAACTGTCTGTGTCTTCACTTGGACTGGGATTTCCCGAGGAGCCCAGGGAAGAGCACATGGATGGCCGGTTGCAGCTTGTCCCCTTCCATTCTGAGCCACCCAGCACACTCTCTGGGACAACCCTCTGCCCCTTTTTCCTCTGCCTTCCAGGGTTTTCCAGCTGGGCTCTACTGTGGCAGGAGGAAATGTGGAAAATTAAGTACTACTTAATGTCAATACCAGTTGAAGTTAGTTCATTTGAGGTCTTTTCTGTCAGATATAAATGACAGGGATTTAATTATGTTGCATTGGGTTGTTTCCAGTACTTACATCCACAAAGGTTCAGACTTTCCTAGTCTGTAGGTCTTGAATCTTAACAAATCCATTCCTCCCACTCCTTGAGATTATTTCTGCATCTATCTTTTTATTGTTGCTTGGTTGCTAGTGACCGCAAGGATATTTTCTTTCGGTGTGTGTAATGAATCTGGAAAAGCCTGCTAGGTGACCTGAAAGCAAGGACTGATAGTCTCCCTTGAAAGTTGCAGATGGCACCAAAACTGCGTAGAACTCAAAAGTGTTCTCTGTTTCTTCAATGTGATCTTTTGCCCCCTGGAATGTTGCGCACAGGGCACAGGGACACGGGTGCAGTGTGTGGAGGTGAGCACACTTAGGGCAGTTTGGTGGCTGGTTTCTCACAACCCACAGAGGTCATGCAGGGCTAGCTTTGGTTTTTTTTCTCCCAGGGAATTCGCGACAAATTCTGGACAGATCTGGGCAGGGAAAGCGAAAGGCCTTACTGCACCTTCAGTGCCTGCTGCAGATTAAGTGGTATGAGTTCACAAAGAGTTTTTAGCGTGGATAAAAGACTCCAAAAGTCTTGTAAATGTCTGAGCAATTTTTCTCAAAGGCTGAAATAATTCACCCCAGACAAATACCTGGCAGTATATGTTTCAGTCTGAGCTCTTTGGCTGACAAAGCTGTCACAAACTGAAGGATCCTGTAATGGAAGAAAGTTAGTCAGCTGTAACTGTGAGCTGTGTGAGTGGTGTCACCTAAGGTAGAGATGCAGGATGTAGGGATGGCAGCTGCCTCCCCAGACAAAGTGTACTATAGACAGTGATACATTCCACAGGTTTTATAAAAAGGGGAAGAAAAGTATTTCCTTCTCAAAACAGTGCCTCTTTCTTAAAGAATGGTGATGTTGTCATCCTTGTTTTCTAAACAAAGTAGTCCTACATGGTCATGCTCCTCTGTGACAGTTTCAAACAAATGTGGCAGATGGCAGGAATTTTCAGAGATTAGTTATCTTCCTAGAAATTTTGTGTTAGCCAATGGTGGGACACCAGAGGAAGGTCCAAATCAGTGGCCTTGCTTGGTGGTAGAAACCTGGTAGTTTAATATGCTGTGAGATTACAGAGCCAGCCCTGTATGAGGCTGCTCAGCACATCCAGCCCCAGGCAGGGCTGCCTCCTGCTGGCTCTGTGGCCTCAGGTCTGTTGCTGAGGAAGGGGGTCCTTGCCATACAGCGAGGGGACAAAAAGTGTAACTCTCTAGTGAGACCTGTCTCGTCAGATCCTGTATCTGCAGAATTGCCTTGAAAGATTCGCTCTGGCTGCTCTGTGATCCTCGGACTCTGGCATCTTTCTGGCATGCGCTCATGCTGCAGGCACACTTCGTGTGGCAGTCATGCCATTTTCTGCTCTGCAGATCAGAGTTGAGTGTCATTGTTACCAGGCACGTGTGCTTTGCTCTGGTGGTGCCATCCCAAGCATCTTAGAACCGTAATTAAAACTAAAATTGTTATGGCTCAAGCAGGATTCAGTTTCCTTCATTGTGGGCTCATCTTTTGTGCTTCAGTGTCTGGTTTACGGTTGTGTGGCTCTGGGTGCTTTAAAGACTCAATAGCGAAGTCAATGACTCCACAGATGCCTTGGAAAGGTTTTCTTTGATCAGTGTGATGAGACAATGGGAAGATGCTATTTTCAGCCCTACCAGAGTGTGCCTCACAGAGCCTGTGGCTGGTTCACCTCCAGAGAGCAGTGGGAATGCTGTGCTTCATTAAGCTGGAGAAAAGATTCTCATAAACATCTTGTTTGCTCCCCAGAGAAGAGAAAATCTGAAATTTTGTGTTAGTAAAAAATCAGAGAGAAATAAAAATTAAAATAAAAATACTCTGGTTCTACAGCTTTAAACAGAGGAAAGTGAAATGTGAAAGAATTGCATGCACACATTTTTCCTTAGTCATTCAGTGGAAGGTGGAGTAGTTAAGCCTGTGGCGCCTTTAAAATGATTCATTATTTCCATAGAAGCCAATTGATGTTTATCCTTCAAATTGCTCTGTGGACATTAAAATAATGGAGAATTATATTTGCTTTTAATTTTGTTTCCAGACATCTTGGCCTGAACATTTATGATGTGACTTGGAAACCATATCAAATCGTGATTTATAGTTGCTCGTAATTGTGAGAAGATTGAAGATACGCTGGATGCCGCTTTGCTTTTCTTTTTTGCTCCTCACCTCCCCCATTCTTTTGCTTACAGAGTGTTCTTGAGTAGTGAAAGGCCAACATCTCTGCCTTCATTGCTTTGCCTTGTTCAAGCCACAGCAAATGAAGATTTTATTTTTCCCTAATATGAGGCTGTGTAAAATGAAATGTGGTTTGTATTTGATAATTGGTTTGGGGTTTTTTTTTCCTTGCTTAAGTTTTGACTGGTTTTATGTTGTCATGATAATCACCCTTTTTGCAGGGTGGAGAGAGAGGTATTTTTTAGTTAAGTTGGATGAGAATCATATGCAAAACATGAATGGGGAAGGGAAAGACTTTTCTTTGTGGTGAGGCATCTCTTAAGTGTATGGATGTCAAATTTGCTCCACAGGTGAGCCAACAGGAATAGTTCATACCTAAATTTATCTATCGGGTCTTATGGCTAAAGGAATTTGTTATTCCTATTTTCCTAAAGTCATTTTTCCTGCACAGTTCTATTTGCTTTTTCCTCCTACTGAGTAAAAAGCTATTCTTAGAGTTGTGTGCATAATATAATTTAACAGAAGAAAACAAATGGGATTTTGTGAACTGTAAAAGAAAAGCCCAATGAAGGTTATGCAAATTTTGAGAACTTTTCTGGTCATGTTGCAGGCTCCAAAACAAACAATTCTAACCTAAAAAACCTAAATTATTATTAAAATTTTCCAGAATACTGGTTTTGTATTGAATATAAGACTGTTCCTTACAGTTTTTTCCCGCCCATACAAAAATCATCTGTGCGATAGTGGGACATGCTGCTTTTGTGGTTTCGTCTTGCACATGCAGCAGTATGTTTTGGGGGTTTTTGGGTTTTTTTTATTTCTGTTCATAAAAGGAAGCCTCAAAACATGCAGCAAGAGCATTTGGGCTCACTTAGGAATTCCAGATGGCACTGTGGCCTAAACCAGCTGTTTTTCAGCATTGTAAGAAATTAGTTTTTCTTCTTATCTTAGTTAAAAATGAGCCTGTTTTGTTTTGCCTTTGTTGCCAGCCTGTTTGCTTTCTCATTCTCATGCCCTAGAGCATTTCGGTTTTAGTCAGTGCATGACATTGCTGAAATCAGGGCTGGAATGAAGTCACAAAGTGAACAGTAAGCCAGTCTTTTCCAAAATTCATGGGAGGGAACTGCATTCACAATTACTGGCATAGATGAGTAAATGAGCACTGACCATTGTGAAATTAAATTCACCTTAGCTTAGCTCTTCGTTGTTTTGTTTTGTTTTATCAAATTAGTTATTTGTTAGTGTTGATTGCAAACGTTGTTCATGCCACTATTCCAAGTATCCGGCCTTGGAGATTCAATGAGTAAAGTGGTTTGGAAAGAATCCAAATCAGTTCATGCAGAGGCTGTGCACGTTAGTAGAAAACAACTTACAAAGGCTGAGCATGGATTTTGCACTTTTACCCTAAAAACAGACTCCGTGCATACATCTCTGTGTGCACGTGTGTGCAGATGCATATATGCAATAACATTAATCTAAAATTCCCATCAGTTTACTCTCTTACTTTCACATCATCGTAGTGATTTACACTAAATTCCAGGTCTCCTTGCCCTTTAGGGAAACACATTTTCATTTACTTTCTGAATAATGGTCTGCAAAGCATGCACAGTTCCCTGCTGCTTTGTAGTAGAGAATTTGAAAAGTAAAATATTTTAAAATGTTCTCATGCATTCAATTTGTAATGCTTTTTAGAAAATAATAATTGAAATACCTATAATTTTACCTATAGACTAGTCTGATCATGCTCTAAAGTCACCCTGAGATGGATTGAACATTCATATTTTGTGACTCACAGAACTCATCACAGCCTGGCATTTGACTGGGACAAATCTGCTGGGTCTGAGTTAGGGCAGGGGTCACCAATACACGTGGCGACACAGGGAGGCCCTGTGGCAGAAATCCACTGTTGGGAAGAGAAGGGCTCTCCCTCTCCCCAGTTGGTACTAATCATGGAGAACAATGCGGGCTGCTTTGCAAAATATCAGTACTGCTGATATAACCTCTGATATAACCTCTGCTTATAGCCTGCTGAGGCAGACTTATTTACTTCATTGAAATATTAATCTCTGTCTCTGATTGGCATTCAACAAGTCCAGGCTCCAGGCTTAATAGAATTTCAAACTGTAGATTACACAGTTCTGCTGAAAAGATGAGGCTTCTATTGCATTTTGAATGATGTATTCTGCCTCATTCCCCTTTGGTTCGTTTGTTATGGCTGAGGTTAAGATAGATAATTAATTACTCCCATCCCAAGCCTTGTCCTTTAATTTGAGAATTTTCTTTAGCATCTGCCAGAATCTCCTGCATGCACTCCTGAGATGTTAAGCAATGAAAGAGCCATTAAGTTAACTTCAGGCATTAATTGTTTTCAGTAGGATGAAATAGCACTTCAGTAGATCAAGCGGATTCTGGTTTATTTTATTTCATAGTATGGCAAGGAAATGGGGGAGAGGCTGGTTTTCTGGCTGCAGGAGCAGATGGAGAGTGAGGAAGCCCTTCTTCTGGTCCTGCAGTTCACCTCTGCCTTAGCAAGAAGTAGGACACGGGGAAGGGACAAGTGGAGTGAAACATCTATTAGCCAAGGGCCTGATGGGCACGTTGTGCAACTGGAAAGACAGAGGAAGAGGTTTAGCTATACCTAACTAATATATCACCGTCCTCAGAAGTGCTTTTTTATTGCCTGTAAAGCCTTTTCTGCGAACAAAGCAGTGTCAAGTTGTGTTACTCTGGGCTTTGCGTTTTGAGGTCCATGAGTGCTGTCACTGATGAGTCACTCCTGGCTGAGGCTTTAATCGCTCTCCTTCTGACTCTGACCAGTTCTTTTGGCTCTTTGCTTGCCACTCCAAGTAACTCGTGTGCTCTTTTTACAGACATCACTTCCCCATTTAGCAAACTGTGTGTTTTAGCTTTTTCTAAGAAATACGTGAAAGCAAATTAGCACAAAATCTGCTGCAGTGGTCTCTCTGGGAAACTGCACGTACACCCACCAAGTCCCAAACAGTAGCAGGAGGACTGAGCTTATGTGTCAGAGACACAACAAAGGAAAAATGGTCACTCCTGGAGTGCCTTGAATTAGCAGTTTCATGCAGGATTTATGGTGGGTTTTAGTGCACCAGCTAGTGAGGCTGAAATATCACTTCTGCATTGAAAGTCCATATGCTTCCTGCCTTTTTAGGTGTTCTACTTCTGTGTGCATCCAAGTCTCACTGCTCTTTATTAGAGTTTAAAGATCCTCAGTCCTTTACAATTGTATTACATAGTGGTCAATTCACAGACTTGACAACTTTAAGATTTTGAAAATCCACTTTTTGCTCCATTTCAGTTTTGGTGTAGCTGCTCAATATGCAATTGCTTGGAGAAGAATGTTGTTGCTACCATACCCGAATACTATAGTTTAGTTGCACAGAGATATTTTAAAAATCTCAGTATATGCTTCGGATTCATTTCACTCTTGCAGGCATAAACACTGAACATTAGTTGTTTTCGATATCTCTAGTTAGTACACAGGCATCTCTCAAGAGAGACTCCTCCCATCCTAAGCCATGTCTCCAAAACCATTTGTGCAAATAGGCCCTGGCTATTGACCACGTCTCCATAGGGAGCCTGAACAATCCTTTCAGATGGGTTAAGTCAGCTGCAGATGGTGAAAGCTGTGAAATCAGATATGATGGAATGCCAAAGTCTGTGCAGACTGTTGATCGATGTATTCAGTGTTGTTCTCTGTATTTAAAGAATTATTTCATGTTGTTATTTTTCCGCTTTAACAGAAGCTGTGAAGAGAGTTCACCACAGCTTGAGGTCGTACTCAGCAGGTTGTTCACTCCTGTTGTCTGACATGTGTTATTTCTCTCTGCTTTAGTCTTCTGGCACCAGTATCACCGTGGACATCGCTGTCATGGGAGAGGCGCACGGGCTCATCACCGACCTTCTGGCCGATCCTTCACTGCCCCCTAACGTGTGCACGTCGCTGAGAACAGTGAGCAACCTGCTCAACACACAATTAACCTTCCAGGCCATCCACAAGCCAAGGGTGAACCCCTTGGTCTCCTTCAGTGAGAACTACACCTGCTCTGACTCGGAGGAGTGTCCAGAGAAGGGAGAGAAACTTGCCATTCCCAAGGTGAGTACTGGAACCTGGCTCTCCCTAAAGGGACATCGCTGGGCTATCTGTGTGAATTGCCATCTCTTCTTCCTTCCCTTACCCAGAAGGGCAAAACCTACAGAAGCCAATGAAAAAGTCTCTGTTGATGACCTTCAGGTGCTTTGGGTCAAGTCTAAACTGTTGTATACCTCGCAAACAAACAAAAATATCATCACAGTCATTAGTATGACAAATTCTGTGAGCTCATGGAAGTTGTCTTGAGAAGAAAAAGAAGATAGAACCATCTAAATAAATATATAAATATATATATGTATAAAATACTGCCTTGAAAAATGGCTTTATGAATGCTCAGGGATCAGACAGGAAATAACCAGTGTTAACCACCCACGCTTAGCAAGTGAACAGCTAGAAAGAGCACATCAGATTTGAAGTAGTTTCAGTTGTAGGTTTGTTGCTAATTAGCTGTCCTTCAAGGCTTGCATTTCATTTCTGAAATGAAACCAAAATGCTTTTGTACTGCAGCCTCCCTTGTAAAATTAAATATAGGCAGAGTATGTTGCACAGGCAAAAATTTTTATGTTTTTACAGTTTAAATGGCACAGCCAGGATTCATTCCAGCATCTCCAGGCATCTAAATTGCGATGCTCGTGAGTCTTTTCTTTATTATAGTTTAGTGGGATGATAATTACCACCCTATTTGCCTATTTAGCAGCTGTATGGATGAAATGAATGTTCGCAGGTTTTGAAGCACATTTTCCAGTTTATTTTGGTGACCATGTCTATAATGGCTGTACTCTAGGCTCTGAGGGGAAGAGTTAAGTGGAAGAGCCCTGCTATCACATGAGCAAACACAGGGAACAGTTACCAGTTTGCTGTTGCATAATACCTTCTGAGGAGAAGAGAAATGAAGGATGAAGAAATGAGTTAATGCTGCAGAGAATTAATTTGACTGAAGAATTCACTGACCTAAATGTATTATGGTTCATAAAACAAATATTTTGCAGATCTTTATTTAAGTGTCTAAAAGCAGATCTAGGATCTTCACCTTAAGCATCTGACACTGAGCATTTTGTGTAAGGAGATAATGTTTTAACATATTTATCTGCAACTTTGAGCTTCAGAACCACAGATGTCTTCCATCTCATATTTCTTAACCCTCTGGCAAAGTCCAAGCTCTCTAATGCAGATATATTTATTTTAGTTCTTAACTATAAACACTTCACAAGAACTTCACAAGAGAAACAACTCACGAAATTATAGGGTCTGCAACAGCAAATCTGGATCCAAACAAGAACCTTTATTATCTTCTCCTTCAAAAATTGGGAAAAAAAGCCATGTGAATCCTTTTAAATGGAGAAATAGGAGAGTCAGGTGAAAGAAAAATGCAGCATGGTCAAGAAAAATCTGCTGTAAACAGTGATGCTTTCTCTAAGCTTTTTGAGACATCATATCCCAGAGCATGAAAGTTTTATTTCAGTGTGTAATCTTTGGGTTGAGTAGGTACTGCAGGGAAAATGTTGGAGCTCCCCTGCCTTATTTTCTTACAGCCTTTCTTGCCTTGAATCTCTGATCTGGGCAAGTCATGACAGTTTTAAATCACGGAGTAGCTGAGGTTGAAAGTGCATCTGGAGATTGTCTAATCCAGGCCTACCCCTCAGTTTATTGAGGAGAAAGTTTCTCCAGGCTCAGCCGAGATGAGGTTGCTCAGGAGGATGTCCAGTTGGGTTTTGAGTATCTCCATGAATGTAGACTTCACAGCTTCTTCAGGCAACTTGTCTGTGTTCAGTAATCCTCACAGTAAAAAAGATTTTCCTACATTTTAATTAAATGTCTTGTACTTCAATTATTGCTCCACTGCCTCTTGCCCTGTCACTGGGCACCCCTGGAAGAAGTCTCCTTTACACCCTCCCTTTAGGTATTTGTATACACTGGTAAGATCCACCCTGAGCCATCTCTTCTTCAGACTAACTCCAACCCCCTCAACCTTTCCTTTTATGACAGATGCTTCTGTCACCTTTGTGGCCCTGCTCACTTGATTAAGTACCCTTGACCACATCAGGTGTTGAACATCTGTGGCTCTGGGGCTGTGGAGATGTCCTTGTCTATAAACTTGAGACAGGGAGGATGGCCCAGACTCTCCAAGCATTTAAAGCATTGGCTGGTTTTGAAAGGAATGGTACCTGGGAGAATGCAGGTTTAAAGTACCTCACTAGGTGTTGTCAGAAAGATTGAGCAAATGGAAATGGTTTCTCTTCTGCATGTGTAGACGTTTTGTGAGCCTGTATAAACCGTGAGGAACTGATTTCTCCGCAGCGCTTACGGAGAAGTTTGCCTCCAGGACTGCTGAGACGAGTGTCCTCCACCTGGACCACAACCACATCAGCCACAGGATTGCCCACACTGGAGCCAGCTCCAGTGAGGAGGGATCGCAGTGCCAGCATCAAACCTCACGAATCATCTTCATCCAGGTTACAAATGCTTCCTCTCACTTGTCTGTTTCTCTTTGGGCAGATTTCTTTGGTTCTGTGTGAGGATGTCCCGCATTCAGAAATGCTGGCTGTGTTAGAATTACTTCATATTTCTCTAAATTGATTTGCCAAAGAAGCAGCATTCCCATTTTTTGACAGATTATGCCAAAATTATTCATATTATTGGGTAGAAAAATAAATTTTTAAAGGTCTATTTATGCTAATGAAGTGCAGAACTGCCCAATAAAATTAGAAGAAAGGCAAGATATCTGGTTAAAGTTTTCTTGATATGCAGGGGTTGCCTGTGTGGTTATTGCCCATCCAAGCAAAAATTGTAGCAATTAACCCAGCCATTTCTAAGAACACACCTAATGATGTGGTTCTGTCATTCAGCTGTTCATAAAGCGCTTTTCCATCTTCCATTCTTCCCAGGATCTGATCCCTGAGCCAGTGTCATAGAACACATGGTCCTCCCATGAAATGGAGAGAGAGCTGTGTCTGCTTAGCTGCTCAAAGCCAGCAGCTGACTTGTTTGGGGAATTTGCAGAGGTTTAGCCTAACAAAGGTTGTAATAAAAGTTGCAATATCTACAGAACATGTCATTACAACAGGATTTCCTCCTTTCTGGCTCCAGGAATACTTTTCTGTTCTAGTCAGAAAGGAGCAGAGCCTTGAAAGGAAGGGTGGAGAGCAGCAAGTTGTGGTGCCACCTTGTGAGAATAAAGTTCAGGTCCCCTCCCCACCTCAGCAAGGGCTATCATCTTGAAGCTGGCAGATGAAGAAAGAATGTGGAGACATGCTTTCCCCTGGGGAAAGGAAGATCAGAATATGAAAGCACCAAATTCAAGAGGGGAATTCAGAGCCATGACATCAGAAGACTCACAGGCTTTTCCAAAACTCAAAATTTGATGCTGGTAGTGGAGAAAAAGATAGGACCTGGGACGGCCCAACATCCCCAGTGTTGGCTGCTGGATAGCTTGGGTGCCTGCAGGCCCAATGAGCTGCTTTCTTCCAAGGTTGGCGTTTCTTCAGATACCTAAACCTTTCCCATGGATGGGACTCTCATACAGGGTACGGAGGTGCAGCCTGAAAGTCTCATGCAAGAAAAATACGTGATTTGCCAAAGTTCCCTTTGTGAGAAGTCCCAGTATCTGTCTCAGTTAAAGTAAACATAAGGAAGCTGTAACCAAATGCAAATGTTCCTCACTCACAGACCTGTGGTTCCTGGGGTACATTTGATTTACACTGTTGATCCCCCTCTCACGTAGTATGTAAGTGTCCCAAGGCAGGAATCAGAGGGAGAGGGAGAGCAATTAAATGTTATTGTTGGTCCTTCCCTGCTGTTGTTATATAACTCTGCACAAGGAGCCAGCTGAGCAGGCTATCAATTCTTCCCATGTTTAATGTGACCAGTTGTATAATTATAGCTCTGTCAAGCCTCCCAGCCTACTGTTTGCACTACTTCTTTTACAGTAGGAGAAACAATGTGTATTCCAGAAAGGGGGAAAATGAATCCTATAAGTCTAGTTTTAAAAATTTTGGCAGACCAAGAGAGATCTGCTTTCAAGGAGAAGAATCTTGGACTGAAGAGAAAAAATTAAATCTTGGTTATCTGCCACTTCCTGTGTACCAAATTCAAGCACTCCACAGGTCACAGAGAAAGAAACATTTCATAACTTGAAGGGCAGGAGAGAGGCTGACACTGGAATTGCCCTGTGGCATATTCTGCAGTTACAAAATGTGCAACTTGTTCCTCACAATGTGGGATATCACTTCTGGATTTCTGTAGCCACATATTTGCAAAAATCCCCCTTAACTCTCTGTTTTATATTAGTAATCCTGTATTCTTCCAACCCCATGTCACTGAACTGGGGAGACATTATACTGGAAAAATAACAGAGCTCCCACAATCTTTCCCTCCCCCACTTTCATATCGAGTGATTCTCCCTTAGGAAATCAAAGAATGTGGTTCAGAGATATTTGGTTTGGTTTGGTTCAGTGGGGTTATTTTACTGGACAGTGAGCCAGTGTGTTTTATTCACCCTGTTAATTAAAAAACAGAGCAAAACCATAAAACAAAACAAACAATTTTTTTAAAAAACCATCTGTATTCTTTCTTTGCCTCACGTCCTCACAGATTTTAAGACTTTGGGCCCACAAAGACAACCAGGAAATGTTTTTGTAGGTAGCACTTACTATTCCAAACCAATATGTTTGCAGAGGTAACACAGTGTCACATGCTTTTTTTTCTTTCAGAAGGCTTTTTTTCTTTCAAGTTGATATTTTTCAAGCTCAGCTGCAGCTAGGCTACTTTAAAAGCCTGTCTTCTGCCTTGAGGGTCACCTCATCACTTGGATGGGAGGCTGTGAGGAGGAATGTGGGGTCTGAGATGCCTGGCAGACCTGTCTGGAGAGCTTACGCTGGAGTTGCTCCAGTGCCCCAAGGGTTGTTGTGTTTCTGCTGTGGCACCAGCAGCAGAGGAGACTGGGTTTCCAGTTCTGCTGAGAGTTTTTTGTCACTTCTGGCTCTTTTGAGGAGGTGTTAAAAGAGAACATAAATTTAATTTATCTCAAGGCAACTTTTGAGCCTCTTTGTACTGTCAGAAAAATATAATGAAAGTATTTTTGTATAAATAAGGCAGATGGGCCTCTGCACTGAGGGAAGTCCAGCTCTGGACTGTCTGCATTACAAATAGTTTTGCTGAACCCGGTACTGAGTGCCTCACACACACCAGTTCAGCCAACCCATAGGTGCCATTTTCCTCATCAGATTTTGTGCCATCTCAGTATCCCATATTTCTTGCTGCAGCTCCTAGCTTCTTAAGATGTGCCATTGAGGCTTTTTCCAGGGTTGAATGTTGCTTGTTTGTGCTCTGGTTTTGCAGCTCTGACTCGTGGAACAGCTCCATTCTGATGACAATCACAAAGAGCAGGTCCTTCTCCACCTCCTATGCCGTGTCCTCTACCAACCACCTGAATGCCAAACGGCAGAGCCGCCAAGGTGAGTGGGCAACCCGAGCTCTGTCAGCCTTGCTTAGCTGCTCCCTGTGACCAGCCGGTGCATCTGCTTTTTTTCTCTGTCCCACCTGCTGCTTTTCTTATTGTTCCATCAATATAATACAGTTATTTCTTTTCTTTTAAAAGAAACCCAACACAGTGGCTTGAAATACTATAATACTATAAAATACTATACACGCGTTTTGTAAATGTTTTGACCCTTTTGATTTATAGTAGTTGGTCATGACATGAGGCAGGAAGTACAATGCTAAATTGTGATTTATATCTTTGTAATTCCCTTGACTATAGTAGGGCTGAGAACAGGATGTTTTGCATAACATTTGTGACATCGGCTGTCTGTGCATATTGCTTGACTGATATTTCCTAAAGCACAACCTACATAAATCCATTTTGATCTGGAAGCAGCAATTGACTTGTCTTATGCAAACATATCCAAGACAAAACCTTTGTAACTTGGAGGTCTGTCTCTGTATATTCATTATTGAGAAAGTACAGGTCAGTCTTACTGATTTTTAGAGATGAGAAATATGGGGTTTTCCACTCAGCTTTTTGAGCCTTTAAAAAAAAATAAATTACTCCTGTATTTCTTTCCTGAAAGAAATTAAGAAGGTGACTCTGGAATTGATAATGAAATGTGTAATATGACAGCCACAAAGCAGTCTTAATCCACAATAATGTGGTTCTCCTCCCTCTACAAATGCAGTGTCACCTGCTGTTTACCCGTGCATCAGCTCACAATTCAAAATTATCACAGGGCCTTCCTTTTCATACCAGCCTGCTCTTTATCCAAACATAAATACTATTGAGATAGTATTACTCAGAGATCCTGGCCACCCAGCTATCAGATAGAAATTGATAGATACCTGAGGCCTGACATTGTAAAAGTCAGAGAATCCCAGCTTAGAGATGAGTTTGAAGATATGGCTGCTTCAAAAAAAATTATTTTGCGCTTCTAGTGCTGTCACATCTCATCACCTTTTCAAACTGAAGAAAACCACACAAAAGATCTTCTCTTGTACAAAGCTGCTTTGTTTCACCACTGTGAAGATCAAGTAGAGCAATATTATCTGAAAAGGTAATAGGCACGTAGGCAAATGAATAAAATTTAACCTGGAATATAAGGGAGACACAGCACCAAGGATCCAGGAATTTGCTTTGGAACACAACAAACATTTGACTTGTGATTGCAGAGATTATCCCAGTAAATTAAAAGGGAGAGGAGTGGGTGTATAATATCTTGTACTTGGAAAACAACACTCACCAAGCCCATCAGTCAGTTTGACATTTAGCAATTTCTGCTTTTAGAAAGTGTTAATAGTCCTCTCTGTGGTCCAAATACATGAGCTCCCCCATGATGAAGGGAGAGCTCCATTCCATCACAAGCAATTCCTAGGGATGGAGAGGAGTAAAATTTTTGCATCAGTGTTTTATGTAGAAGATTGATATTATAATATTTTAGACTATTTCTAATCATGTATTTTTAGTTATGATTTGTTTTCAAGTTCAACCAAATAATTGTTTCAATTTGCACTAGTTAATACATTTTAGACTTTTATGTATTAGCTCCATTGGCAATAAACAATTATTATTAGTAGAAGTTGATCTAGCTAAATCTGTAAATATGTTAATTTATAAAATTCATCTTTAATTACGCATTTTAAAATACTGCTAGTTCTACTTATTTTGGCAAAAACTCGAGTGTTTTCATATGTAATTTCATATCACATTGAAGACACTGTTTTATATCCTCAATACTGCACATTTGAAGAAGTTCTGGACGACCTAAGTACATGGATGTACTTAAAAAATTCTCTTTGTATTTCTTTCCTTCTCTTATCTTGATTTTTAAAAAATCCTTGCTGTAGCAAGACACATTTTCTCTTGCTTTTGTCAGTAAATGGTTGAATCCTGGATTATTGAACAAAGGTTTGCTTTTTTCTGGTAAATTTATTTATTTATGGTTACCTTCCCTAGTAAATTACTCTCTAAAAAAACCCAAAACCACACACACAACAAAAAATATTTCAAGAGACTGGTGCTCGGACTAGCAGTAGAAAGCCTGCTGTGATTAGAGACATTAGTGTGAAAAGTGCTGTTTAAATTTTCAGGACCTGTTTCAAATTGTTGAAAGATGACCATATATATTGCGCCCTCTGAGAGTTATGAGTATTACTAGGTAACATATAGCTCAAACATAGATAATAATCCAACTCAATCCCCCGAGCAACTAACAGCCTGTGAAATGTTTTTAAAGGCATATTTTTGTTGGATGAAAAGCTGGTATCTCAATGAATTCATAAATGTGAACCAGAGGTTTTCTGTATTTTAAAGCAATTTCCCAGTGTCACAGCCATCTGATAAGATTTTAATTGCTCTGAAGGCTGTAGTGTTCTGATCTCAAGGCTATCATCATATCCTACTTGCAATCATTGAATTAAGATACTAATATGTACCACATTTGGGGAAGAAATACCCTTAATCAAAACTGAGATGCTTGATATCTCCAAATTACAGCACAGTAATGATCAAAAATTTTTTTTAACTCTTGGATTCTCAACAGTAAGTCATATTTTTGCCTCCTATCACAGTAAGTTGCTATCAGGCAAAAAGCACTGGGACTGTACCTGTATATCCTGCATGGTTAATATTTCATACACTTAGATCAACATATTGCCTTATTTAAAGACAACTTTTGTGTCTGGAATGCATTTAGATAGAGGGCACAATTCAAACATAAAACCAGTTCAAGTTCCTGAGGCCTTGGTGTCCTTTGGCTTTGAAGATGAATGTGGTAAATTAACTGGGGCTGAGTTCCTGCAACCTTCAGAACAGGAGGTGCCTCAATTTCCACGCATTTCCTTTTAAGCTGGATTAAGTCTGCCCCTCTGCTTTTGAGTGGGATCATTTTGTCTGAGACCAGGAATTGTGAAGTGGATTCCAAGAGAAGGCAGCACTTGATTTAAACACTGGACTGGCTGATGCTCTTCCTCTTGGCAGTGGTGCTTAGGTGGCATAAGGGACAGGGAGAACTACACCTTGCTAGTGTTGCACGTGTGGATATTGGCAGTTTCCATACTCAGGTGTACAGTGCCATGTGCTGCAGGGAATGGCTGCAAGTCTCCCTTAGTGAAAAATAAACTCAGGCTGAAGATCAAGGCCAAAATCTATGAGGAATGCAGCAATGGCACCAGAAACACAGCATTTTGTATAATGTATGACTGCTAAAAATTGAGTTTTTTGGTTTATTACTAGTCTTCAAACATGCAGAAATCCAAATTTTCTGGGAATGCGTGTAAGCCTTCCTTGTCCCACCTTTACAGATGGTGACAGAGAAACTGCAGATGGGTCTGAGAACTGCCTGCTTGGGGCTGTGTGTCTCTGTCACTAGAACGTGTTGATATCAACAGTCACACCACAAACGTGTCTTTCACTTCATTTTGCCTGTCCAGTTAGTGCATCCTGCTCAAAGGGGAAAATATGCTTTGTTCTTTGAGCCAGATCTTCAGCAGGTAAAAGTGGCTGATAGTAATGGAAGTTCATCACTCTGTGACAGCCCTTGGCTTGGCTCAGAGTGGAGAAGGCTGTTCTGGTTTGGTTCTGGGGGTTTTTTTGGAGACTATGCTGGTGCATCTCAAGAGGAGTATTTCTGCACAGTGACCTAATATGACCATCTGCCACTTCTGTTAATTGACAAGACTTTTCTTGTCCTTGGCCAGGTATCCCACCAAATATTTCACCTCTCACCTCCCCGTGCCATTCACCGATTCAGGGGACCCCTGCCACAAGTCCTACTGGAAAAACATCTTCTGTGTCATTTCCAGAGTCTACAGATACTGACACCAAGCAGGGCTTAAAGCCACACAAAGTCTTAACTTCTACTCAGAGTGCACCTAGCCTGTCAGACCCCATTATCAGCCCCTCCATCATCTGCAGCAGGTAAGATAATAATTTGATGTGCCTTGGAATCATTTCACATTGTTCTCGTGAACATGGTCTATTGGCCCACGTACAGGTTTTTGTGATTTACTGCAGTGTTTGTATTGATATTTCAAGTTTGTAGTACTTGAGTAAATGTGTAGATCAATGCTACAAAATGCTTTTAAAGTGGCTGTATTTATTGCTGTTTATTGCTTTTACTCCTGTCTTATTGCTTTTACTCCTGTCAGATGGACAGCCTGATTCATAAATCAATTCTTTGTCAATAACCTACAGATCCCAAAGCTGGATTTCATGTTTACAACTTGTGTTTCTCAAGCCATGCCCTTGACATGAGCAGTCACCTTTAGGTCACAGGCCAAGTGTTCCACAGCAGGCACCTGGTGTTGGATAGAAAAATCTGACTGCTAGGGTTTGAAAGCTTCTGGCCTGTAGGCTTCTGGCAAAGGGGGGCCAACAATGCCTGAAGACCCCGCAATTTTGAGCCTTCTCTCAGGAGAGGTGGGTCCTGTCTTCCCTAGGCACAGTCAGATTAGGTGCTCTGGGGATTTTTTTCTTCAGAAATCAACTGCAGATGAGTTCTTTCTACTGCGAAGAGCTCCAGTAACAGTTTAATTCCCTACTTTAAAGTAGCCCTTTATTAAGTAACACAGAGCAGATCTGCTTTGCAAAATTAGCATTTTGAAAAGAAAGTTGATCTGCTTATCTTCTCAGAAAGGATTCAGTTGCTAAATCAGTGTACTGGAGTTTGCAATACATGTCCAGTTCAGAATAGTGAAACATGCTGGTATTCCCAAGCCTGTTCCAGTGCAGTGTCAAGGTTGCTTTACTCACCAGATGTCACTTTTGGTCACAGCATGAGTGGCCAGCCAGCAGAGAGCATGGCTGGTATCAAGTTTGACAATCTTTGGAAAGAGTTTTTCCTTTCTGACTTCAGTCTCATGACCTTGGATGGGTCTCAGTGTGCTGTGTGCAGTGGGTGTGAGAAAATCAAAACTGACCTTGCACGTTTGCTCAAGGGAGTTATCCTCACTAGAGTTTGGAGTGGGAACCCAACAGGCTTTTAAGGTGGATTTAGATGACTAAATAGAAACTTAAGTGCTTTTAAGAGTTTTCCAAAAGTATACCAAAATTGGGATTGGACAGATGGATTTGTAATTGAAACTATATTACACAACAGAAATACAGCATAAACGTGCTACAGTCCTATTAAGCTGTGCCTTTACTACCACTTCAACAAAATACTGTTATTTCACAAGTGGCAATCATCTCCAGAAGCCTTCTATTAAAAAAACAGTTAACAATTGCATGAAAGTATTAAAAAAAAAAAAAAAATCAAAGTAAGGGTGTTGTAGATAGTATTGGAATATATTTTCTTGATATGTGCAGACTTTGATTTCATTATTATCCCTGGTAAAATGCTCGTTAACTTGTGACTGCTGTCTTACTGGATTTATATAAGTTGTACAGAATTTTTAGGTTTTCAGTTTGCTTGTTTTCTAATGCTTAGACTGTGTAAGCATTGCAAATGATTACATTGCTGATAGGCTTTGTTGTTGATTATTTGAAACAAGTATATTACTTAAAATATTTCAGTGTAATTGATTGTTAATAGAGTTGGCATCCACTAGTGCTAGTAGTCACTGTTCCTTTAACATCCCTTGACCAATCATAAGCAGTCACATTTCCAGCCATTAGTATTTAGAGGTGTCCAATCCACAGAAAGAAGTTGAACACAGAAATAATGCACACATGTAATGTAGGCACAATTGAAAGGCAAAAAAAAAAAAATCCCAAATACCAAAGAAACAAAATGGCTCCAAGAAGTTGTGAGGGTTAAATTAACAAGCACTAAGAGTAAATTTGTGAATGTTTGAGCTTTCCCATGGGAGATTGCTGGTCTTCATGGTGTGCAATCCCCTAAATTCCGTCAAAACTCCTGCCTTGCAGAGGAGTAATAGCAACTCAGCAAACCCCTGTCACAAACTAATCCCATCCCTACAGCAACAAAAGAGTAAATGAATTCTTGATGGGTTCAGTCCCTCAAGTCAGATCAGGCAGTGGTATCAAGATGGCAGTTTTGTTGTGTTTCTTTTACTCACAAAGTGAAATGTGGTAGGACAGCGCAGTTTGAAAAGCACGATAAGCAAGAACATGTATCAGGAAATGCTGTTAAAGTAACTCATAAGTAATCATTTTTAATTCTGCTGAGTGGGTGAGGCAGAAATCCTGTGCAAAAAATATTAAACAGTCCTGAAGTTAAGGAGTGGATTATAATGCCTGTGCATGAAGGGATGGAGTTAACCTTGCATGGACATGTTTACTTCCAACACGCAAAGGATTCCAAGTGTTCTGCTGGGTAGCTCAGTAATCTTTTTTTTCATACAGTGCTTTGTGGACCATCCACATTAAATCAGTGTGAGTTTGCATATGTTCAGGAAATAAAGGGGTGCGCTGTGCAAAAGGTGCAAAAGCCTTGTAGCATTACAGCCAATCAAAGGCTATCACTGACTTTATAGAAACCATAAGGAATGTGGGAGAGAGAAACTAATACTTTTTTTTTACCTTATTTATCAACGTGAGTGATACAAGATTTATTTGCTTGGTTATGCAATACAGGTATCATTGAATACAGATTAGTGTTTTTATTTGAAAGTCTTTGATGAACTCACTGTGTTTGCAGGGCATACCACGCTCCAGGATATGTTTGGATGACCCAGTCAAAAGCCAGCTGGCACAGTATTTAAGCCATTTCTAGATATTGAACTTAAAATGGTGCAAAGTTTCTGGTACAAAGTTTAATTCTGTACTAGTTGCTTTGTGAAGACTGTTATGTATAAGATATGCCACAAATGCTGACTCCAACCAGAAAAAATGTTAAAATGCCAGGTCATAATTAGGGTTTAAAGGGAATTACACACAAGTAATAAAGCTTTTTAATGGAAGGGAAGAGCCAGTCATTTAAAAATGTCATAATATTGTGATCCTTCCCAAAATGTCTTTCTGTTCTGGAAATG
This sequence comes from Pomatostomus ruficeps, assembly GCA_013400735.1. NCBI lineage: Eukaryota > Metazoa > Chordata > Aves > Passeriformes > Timaliidae > Pomatostomus > Pomatostomus ruficeps. The sequence continues at coordinate 242,784 of VYZT01061260.1, forward strand.
AGGAAGCAAACCCTGTCTTCTAATTTCTGGATGCTGTATCACTCACCTCATGTTCTGTCCAAAATGCCCTCTTGGTTCTTATGTACTTGGTATGCTGTCACTGAAGTAATGATACAACATCACTGTCATCCTTAAGCAGAACACATTTAAGTTTAAAGCGAGAGGAGTAAAGCCAGATCATGACTGCATTCCAGTTGAATTCTGTAAGATTGTGTGGGACTCTGGCACATTTCTGTAATTTTAATTCATCTTTATAGGGAAGCTGTAGTATAGAACTAGGGGGATTTATTTTGTACTGGCATACAGAATATAAAATAATAATATAATAAAATAACATTAAAAAATCATTTAAAGAAGTCGTATGGTACGTATGTTGAAAACACAAATTTAATGGTGGTGGACAGTTAATCAAAGGTCTTTCTGTATTTTTGTCCCGAGATCCAATAAAACCTCAGCACCACCTTGTGATTTTGTCTGGAGAATGTACCCTGAACCATGGCTTATACTGTATGACATAATCTCACACTGCCAGCAGGAAATCATTTTACATGAGATTGCCTAAGGCGCAGGGTGCTTTATATTGTGCATGTTTCTTGATGTATTTCAGCTGTGGCAGACCCTACAACCAAATAGAAGCTGGTGATGGGACACTAAATAGAAATGATGCTACTACACACACCCTGAACAGAACAGGTAATTCTTTGTCAAAAACACCTCGTTCCCTCAAATTCAGTAATCATCCCTAAAAGGGCAGACGAGCTTGTCTGTCACAAAAGGAGAACATACACAGGTGAGTCCATACAAATTGTCATTGAGACTCCTTCCCTTTTTGTATGTGCAACATGTACAAAATGCTCATGGAGTTAAAATATAAAGGATATACTGTTTCCCTGGATTTACTTAAATAATGATCCTCAAAACTTTTTCTCTCTCCATTCCCTGATGTCATTTTTGACACTCTGCAGGGTATATCTTTAATGCCCTTGGACAGATTGTCCGACTTCGGAGCCAGCCAAGCAGCACATATGTATTATGAGTCAGAGATCCTGGTGCTGTGATTCAGAAGGTCACAGGATGACTTGCATGAAATCCTTGCTGTTCACCCCACAAGCTTTGTGATTTGTGTTTGTAGATGACCCTGCTCAAGCCACTTCTGACTATGAGACGAACAACAGTGATAGCAGCGACATCGTACAGAACGACGATGACACGGATTGCTCCAAGGAGCAGCCACGGAAGGGATCTGCCTGTAGGTCCTACACGCCCGAGACCATCATCCTGCATCCCTTGATACCACCTGAGGTAGCTCCTCTAAGTTCCCCTAGCACAATGAACTGAGCATGCTGACACAGAGGGGGGAAAAAGACCTAAAAAAAAGAAACCCAAACTAACCAAAAACCCAGATCCCCACAAAAAAAAAAAAAAAACAAAAAAACCCAACTGGTCTAAGGGTGCTGCAAGATATTGTTTTAGGTGGATGCCTTAAAAAACAAATATTGCAGTGTAGTGAACAAGTGATGATTGTCTCACAGCATTCAGCTGTGAGCTTGATTGAGATGCAGAGGGAAAGCTTTGTTTAGTTAAGTTTTCTACATTCTGTTGTACAACTGAATTAATAATTGGAAGTTGGCAGGAGCTCTTGAAAATTTTATTGTAATCTGTTGGAGTTAGAGATACTGAGAGAAGGCATTTTGCTTGAAATGTTCTGGCATTTGCTCATCTCCAGTTTCTAAGTGAAATGAAATTCCAGTGAGTATACAGGGAAAAATGTAGAAGGTGGGGCACAACCCATCTTTTATTTGCCTTTCAAGGCCAATATAGACCTTGAAATACAGGTAGTTTGGGTGTAAGTAGTACAAGTCTTCACTTGCACTGAGCTCTGGTAGCCATTTTGGAGTGTAATGAATGGGTCCTGATGCAGAAACTGAGAGCTTTTCCCTGTGTCCCACAGCGAATTCCACACTGAAGGCAGACTCCCTTGGAAATGAATGAATAAGTCCCCCAAGTGAATGAACGATTGTGTCTCAGTGCTCAGTGCAGACACTGATGTTTCATAAACAGTTTCCTGTCCATTCAAGTGAAACACATTACAAAGGAGATTGAGTAGCTGCAGGGCTGCTAGAAATGAGGACATCTACGCTGAGCCGAGTCAAGCACCACTGACTTACACATGATGCTAATGTGACTTTAGTTTTTAAGAGCAAAAATTTGTGCTTGAGATGCTTCACTGAACTAACAATCCTCTTTATTCTGATTTCTGGCACAGGACAAGCCTGTACTGGCTCCTGAGCCTCTGGTTATGGACAACTTGGATCCCCTGATGGAGCAGCTAAATAGTTGGAACTTCCCAATCTTTGATTTGGTGGAAAAAATTGGGAAGAAATGCGGTCGGATTCTCAGTCAGGTGAGAGGTGTACCTTGTCTGCAGTGCCTGGGTGGAATGTTGACAGATATGTTAAAAGCCATTGTCTTTACAAGCTGATGATCCAATCAGCTGTGATCCCTGACACTTAATTCAAAGCTGATAATATGAATTCTATCTCATTATATTCCTTACTTTTGAATGTCTTTATTTTTACATTTAAAAATGTGAAAAAAGAAACCAGGTACCTATTTTGCCTTCTGCTCTCTGCTTTTCTGAATAGTCCCTTGAGATACTTCCATCCCTGAGTCCTTTGGGAAAGGATTTCTCATCGGATATAGCATGGGAGGACTAAACAGTAAATATATTCAATGGATGCAAGATATACAGAGTTTTGTCCTCTTTTATACTGAGGATTTCAGTCAGGGTTGGCAAGAAAGCAAGGTTTAAGAAAGTAAAAAGAATCCTTCATATATTCCCTCATTTTTAGAGGATCAGAACTTTGAGAGAAAATTCATATCATTGTTACTTAGGGAAGACTAATTTGCTATGAATCAGGATGGGACAGCTCACTGGTTTTTCTTTCAGCTCTCAGGTTTTTATTCCTTCCTGTGGGTTTAATTCAGTTACTGACACAGCCTGTCTCTACCCAGCACGATTAGTGTCACTTTCCATAATCACTTTCCTGGCTGAACTTTCTGTCCTCTTATGCCCCTTTTCCTGGCACACTGACAAATTAGTCATTTTTTCTTATAAAAGTATTGAAGATTATTAAACAGGAAAAGCAAGTAATTATTTTTATTATTATTTAGGGATGAAAGGGGAAAAAGCCCAAGAGCATCTGACTGAACGAGTATCACTTTACAAGGCATTACACAGTGACCAGTGCTGGAAAGAAGAGATAAAGTTAATTGGTACAATGTGGTACAATTATCACCCCCCCAAAACCACAGAGGTTAGTGTGTCAGGCAGATTTCAGTGTAACAAGCTCCAGAGAATGCTAGATCAAATCACAGTCCCTTGGTGGTTACCTATTATTCAGCTAGATTCAATTACCTGGTTGTCAACAAGGAAAACCATGGCATGAATTTAAATTTATTCTGTGGTCTGCCTTTTAGTGTTCTGCAGCTTGGCCAGCAACAGCTGTGTTTGACCCGCCTGCCAAGCCTCTGGGTTCAGTTCAGAGAAGCAGGCAAACTGGGGATATTGGATATATTTACTGGATAAATTCAGTGATGCTCATGGAGGTTATTGAAATGCTCTTCTAGATCAAACTGCTCATTCTTCTCGTAGCATGGAATGATAATAGAATGAGGAATGAAACATCAGGAAAACCAGAACATTCTTTAAATGGCACAACCAACAGTTTGGATGAGCCAAAATTCATTCTGGTTTTCCATGGGTACCTCTGTAGGCTTTAAGCACTTTCCTGAGCTGCACAGGGCTCTGCACCTCTGGACACAAGTCCCCTGTGCCTCCCTCAAGCTACACTAAATGCCCTTGCTCTATTTCCCAGCATCTGTTTTTTGCACGGGTTCGCAACATGTTGTCCACTTCACAGTTTCACAAAATGAGGCCTGTGAAATAAAACAGAGAAGCTTTAATATTTGTGATGAAAATTCAACATTTTCTGTAACAGCTGTTTATAATAACTCCCTCTCCCTAACAGCAGAATGTAGCAAGTTCAACCTTGTTCACAAAATACAGAGCTGTATTTCCCCCACCTACTCAGATGTTCCTAATGAAATAATTTTCAGAAATCAGGAGACTAGAATAAATAAATCTTTTTCTCCAGCCAAAAGCACTATTTTTTTTCTAGTTTAATTTTTCAATCCTGATATATTAGTAACAAAGGAAAACAAAAGCTCTAATGATTTATTCTCTGTATTTTGCTATTAAATGGACTCATCCATTAAAAAAAAAAAGTAAATTAAGAAACTGAATTAACTCTGTTTGCCTTGCTAGGTTAAATTTATGAGATGGAACAAAGCAAAGTTGACACATGCCTCTAGGGAAGCATTCAGCTCAGAAAGCAAATGCTGGCTTAGCAGCTTTGAAGCTGCTTGAGATGTCTGCTCCTTCTTTGTGGAATGTTAAATTGATTTAGACATAGAAAAAGACCCCAAACCAGTCAGGAACCATGAAAGCATCTGTGTAACCTAGAGTGGCAAGCAGAGTAAATGTGGCAGTGACAAATTTGCACAGTAGGGTTTCAAGAGGAACAAACATTCAGTCTCACTTCAGAAACGAAGAGCCGAGCTCTCAGAAAGGAGCTGTTGCGTCATAGCAGGCCATAAAGTTCAGTAATATCTTCAGTCACACTGAACACTTTCCTTACAGCTCCCATAAGACTAAACCTGGTGTTCTGCTTTTATTCCTGGCCCACAGAGAGGAGAAGTGGAGCTGCTCCTCTGCTGGCAGTACAGGAGCAGTGTCAGAGGCAGGGTGGCATCACTGCAGGGCTTTGAGCTGGTCCCTGCCTGGTGACAAGAGGGTGGTTTGGTCCTCTCATAATCACGCATGGCGGATGGGATATTCCTGGGAGCACCCTTGGCTAGATGACTTTGGGGAAGATATTAGTGCCCTTTTTTCCTCTTTCTGACCTGCCTTTACACTTGCTTCCAAAGGAAAGGAAAGGAAAGGAAAGGAAAGGAAAGGAAAGGAAAGGAAAGGAAAGGAAAGGAAAGGAAAGGAAAGGAAAGGAAAGGAAAGGAAAGGAAAGGAAAGGAAAGGAAAGGGAAAGGGAAAGGGAAAGGGAAAGGGAAAGAAAGGAAAGGAAAGGAAAGGAAAGGAAAGGGAAAGGGAAAGGGAAAGGGAAAGGGAAAGAAAGGAAAGGAGATTTTTAAAATGGCCAAATTACTTGCTTTGCTGTTTATGCTTTCTAATGACAACTGAGAATAATGCCATTTTACTCCAAGTCAGAGGGAAAAGCTGTCATTTCTACACATCACAGTCAACTTTGCTTCTTTTCAACCATGGAATTTCTCACTCCCCAAAATCCAAGAAGAGAAAAAACATGCTTCTTTGACATGCTTTATTGAAGATGCCTGTCCAGTAGTGCTAGGGTAGACCTGTAAGACTTGGTCCTGCTGAATATTACTTTGTTATGATTCCTCTTTTTACACAGAGTTGCTTATCTGGAAATAAGTGGTTTACATTTCACTGGCCTAAAACTGGAATGCAAGGCTCTCCATCTCTCTAGGTGAAATATTGGGTCCCAGCTGATACAGTTCAACCATGATTCTAGAGAGATGAACAGGGTTCTATGCAGGTTCTAATCCAAATTATGATTCAGGTCACTCCAGTCACTCTGCCTCAATACAGGGGGATCCCATGGGGTTTTCAGAGGGTAATGTTTACCTTTTACAGGCCCTACCTTTTATTTTAAGCTCTTGTCTTCCAAAGCACAATAGTTCAGTAGTTCAGCTTTGGTAGGAAGAGGAATAAGAGCTGGGGCCAGCAACAGAACCCCCACTGTCATTGGTCACTGGAGGGTCATCCTGGATGGGGTCAGACTCCACACTCAGCCTCTCTGCGCCTCTTGTAATGCTTTGCCAGAATGAGTTCACAGGCAGGTTTGTCCTGGTGGGGAATGACCGTGAGGGGAGGCAGGAGGAAGATCATTAATGCTGCAGATTTGTACCCTTTTTTGTCATTATTACTGCAAAACTCCACAGCGGCAGGACATTTGGAGCTGGTGTTCATTAAACTTTAGCTGCAGCTCACAGTCCCAATTTATATACACAATATACAGATACAAACAGGTGTGGATAGGTGAGATATTTGATTTACATTCAGGTGTAAAACACAAAGTGTAATTTGTAACCATTTCCTGCCACATAGCATTCATCAGTCCAAATGTGCTTCAAGTTGCTTAGCTCTAGGCAGGTCATTACCAGGCAGATGGCATAAAAAGGACAGGATTTAGCTAACAGCAGAGAATAAATACAGAGTCTGCAAGGCTTTAGTGCCCAATCTGTGAAAGAAATCAGGCAGTGATTGTACTGTGTCCCATTGTTTTGTCTGTCAAGTTCAAACTTGTCTTCAGAAGTGTCCATTTTGCATCAGCTTCTATCTGCATTTCTGAGCATTTATCTTTCCTGCACACCCCCTCACTCATCCATCCCGTTCTCCTTCCCCATACATCCCCTCCTGGATGTTTGCAGTCATCTTTGGTGCAGGAACACTTAGAGCAGCTCTACTTCCTGAGCTATTTGCTGCCTCTGGAAGCCTGGTGAAGTCATTTTTATCATTTCACTTCCAATATTGGAGAGAAAGCAAGGGCACAATGCAGAGGATCCACATGGTTCCTGCTTCTGTCAGTCCTTTGCTTGTTCCTCCTTTTCTGGGAAATGATTTGACTCGAGGATGCTCCTTGGTTAAGTTTGTAGAGAATTCTTTCCAAAGGCACTGAAGACCTCTGGACATCTTCATGTATTTAGGTTTCTGAGGTGTTTGCAGAATTTGGGATCCATATGCCTGGAAGGCTGGAATGAAGGAATGAAGAGGATGTTAGGCACTAATATGTTGACTGTGTAGCCACATCCCTAGAGAAATGCAAATAGCTGCAGCTACAGCTGGATCGGGTGAATTTGAGAAAATACTACCAGGAAAGCAGGTTTTCATGGGGTAATTCGACCTAGTGAGTTTTATATCTAATTTTTAGAGCTTCTCTCATTTACTTAGCAGCATGGGGTTTTTGTTGGTTTTTTCTTTCAGGTATCATACAGGCTTTTTGAAGACATGGGGCTGTTTGAAACCTTTAAAATACCAGTGAGGGAATTTATGAACTACTTTCATGCCTTGGAGTGTGGATATCGAGAGATTCCTTGTAAGTAAAAATTTCTGGCAGACAGTGATGCTTCCATAAAGTTTTGGGGATTCTCCACATGCTTTTGTATGGAAGCCTTTCTTCTTGCATTTTAATAGCTACTTTTTTCTTCTGGAACATCATGACAAAATGGATGGCTAGGCAGAGGCTGATGCTGAACCACAGCCTCTCGTCTTTTTTCTTTGTATTTCATGTTTTACATTCTTTCATAATTCATGGCAAAATCTGCACAAGCCAGAAATCATATAAAGCTATTACAAGTAAAGACAGTTTCCTGATAATGCAAGTGTACCCCAGTGCTCCCGTTGGAGATTCTTGGAACATTTAGCCCCCTAAAGGCAACTTGGACTTTTGCACAGTAGCAGTGCTGTGCTACCAAAGGAGATGAGCTTTATAAACAGAAAAAATCTGCCGAACACAGGAGTGAGCCCTGTTCTGTAACTACAGCTTGGCTGATATTTTTCAGTGGGAACCATTTATTCACTGAAAAAACTTTTCAGTCATGCCCAAAGTATTTACTAATTCCAATCAAATTGATCAAACTGCTTCAACTGCAAAAGACTCCAAGAGGAAAGAGTTATTACCCCCTTTAGCTGGCAGATATACCCAGCACTGAGGAACACAGAACACCCCGTTTCCTCTACGCTCCCAGAAAATCTGAGAGACATCATTATAAGAAGTCATATAGTCTCTCTGTCAAAATATTAAACACCAACTGGAGCAACTACAGTGGGAAGGATTTAAGGAAAGCTACCTCAAAATGCCTTCAGCCAGGTGGTTTGGACTTTGTTCTGGACAAGTGAGAGACCCAGCTTCAATCCCTTCCTTGTGCTTGAACTGGATCAGGGAAATAAAGCAGCAGATTACAGCCTGAGGAGGTTAGAGATGGAAGTCCTACTGTCTGTTCTATTGAAGCTATCCCTTTCTGTTTAAAACATTTAACTATTCATAGAGTCTCTGGGATTTTTGTGAACCTAGCACTTGATTTCCGTGGTTCTTTCTTTAGTGTGTTTTGTTTTAGTAAAGGGAATATCATATCTAATACAAAATCAATTTCTCTTCCATTTTTTCATTTCTGTGGAAAAGGCAAAACCAGCTCTGATGTTGGTGATAATGTTGGCTTTGTCTCTGCTGGATTGACTGCCACACGGTACCCACTAGATGGTGCTGATATCCCTCTGTCAGAAAGATCCTGATGTTTCATAGCTGCGTGGTTTTCTTTCCATCCCAGATCACAACCGAATCCACGCCACTGATGTCCTACATGCCGTGTGGTACCTCACAACCCAGCCCATCCCAGGACTCCCAACTGTGATTAATGACCACGGCTCAGCAAGTGATTCAGGTATATTTAAATGTTGTGTTCTTTAAGTTTTTCTCGTGAAATTTGCTGTAAGAAAGCCAACAGCTGAGGATTGCAGGCAGGACTTGTTGCAGTCTGTAGCACAGTGTTGTGGTTCAGTAATACAGTGGATGTTGAAGGTGATCAGGTGTGTTTGTGTAACTTTGAAGGGAATGGAATTTTTCCTCCAAAATCTAATAATTAACATTTAGTGATGTGTGAATGCAAGCCTTTGTGGTCCCCTAACAAAGACAGATCTTCGTTACCATTTGATTTTTGCAATAGGATTTTTCGTAGGAAAACTGTATTAACCGTGCTTTTCAGTGCTGCACCCAAGTGCTGTGCACTTGCCAATGGCAGGAAGTGTCCTTTGCCTTTCCTCGCTGTCTCCAGAGAAGGAGACTTGCTACCATCTGGCAGCTACTTTACAAGACCACTCTTCTGCTGTTTTATGATTGCTCACTGCAGGAAGCTGTTCTTCTTGCATTTTTATATTTACTTGTCCATGTTCAACTATGGCAACTAGAAGACCTGTCTGTGTTTTGTGGGAGCTCTCAGAGAGTTGCTGGAAAAGCAGAAGATTTTTCCATTTCTGCTTTTGTGTGTGTGTTAAATGGTTTTATTCCTGGAAAAAAATATTAGCAAGGGATTTTGGTGGCTTTGTAGGCAAGGTGGAATGAAAGGGGTTGAGCTCTGGGGTTTTCTGATGTTTATTATTCGAAAGACATTGTTCAGCTGCATGCAAGATCCATTCAAGGTCATTCAGATTAAATCAGCAAAGCATCTCAGCATCTGTCTCTGACAGGTATGCTCAAGATGCTTCAAAAAGAGGATGATGAGAGGATTATCAGGAAAGATCCAAAGCCTAGACATTTGTATTGGAAAACATGCACTGTAATTTAATAAATTTCAGTCCATTGCTTTAAGGACTATCGGTGTCTCATAGAATTGTCTACATGATGAAAGAAATTACAGAAAGGAGTGGGAAGATCAAGTTTCCCCCACAAAGCTCCAGCATGGCTGTGAATCCATGTCTTACTGCATGTAACTTAGATAGTTTGAAAATAGGTTTTGCTGGATGGCTTGAAAATCCTCAGGTGGGATCAGAATTTGTGCCTTTTCAATGGTTTGCCTTATTCTACTGGATCTTAGGCACAGAAAGCATTGAGGACAGGGTGCATTTACTCTTCTGTCATGTATTGTAAATTTGCTCCTTCTCTCCCTGCATTATTGCTTCTGTTAGTGTAAGTCACTGAAAAAGTGGCATTGGGTTTTTTATTGTTCTCATTTGTTTCTTTCTGCCCAGATTCTGACAGTGGAATCACTCACGGCCACATGGGTTATGTGTTTTCCAAGACATACACACCTACAGATGACAGCTATGGGTGCCTGGCTGGCAACATCCCAGCCCTGGAGCTGATGGCTCTTTATGTGGCTGCAGCCATGCACGATTATGATCACCCAGGAAGGACCAATGCCTTCTTGGTAGCAACAAGTGCTCCTCAGGTAAATCAATCTCAGGCAGTGTTGCTGTGCAGTTTGGAAGGCCTTGATGACAGCTTTTCCTTGCTAGTGGTGCCTGTGGCTTCCATTAAGCACAAGTCTGCCAAATATTTTGAAACAGCTTGTCAAAGTGACAGAAATAATCACTTCACTTGGGGATTGCTGGGAAGAGTGTTCTTACACACCCGCAGTTAGCAGAGCTGTTAAGAAAGGTACTGATAAACTGTGTCAGTGAAGGAGAGAAGCTAAAGCTCTGCTGACTGATGGAGAATCTGTAACTGTGAAAGAATGGAAGAATTATTCCACCAAGTAAGGCAGAGAAAGATTAAAATAAAATAAAAAAACTCATATGTGTAGTTGACTGTGCTTTGCAAATTAATTGTGCATGTTCATAACGCATTTTTTGCGGTTTCTAGACAATATGAGCAGCTGCAGTCTTTTTATGAAAGTATTTTTGCACTCTGCAGCTATGAGGGAGGCAAGGAGTGGAAAATCATCTCAGGTTTAAAAATGTAGAATTGAGGCTTGCCTAAGGTTACACAGAAGTTGCTGCCAGTCCTGAGAACTGAATTCAGCAACTCTGAGTCACTCTTTATTAGCTTAATTGTGAGATCATCTTTACTTACTTTACCTAGCTGACCTGCCTGGCTTCAGCACACTGCTGAAAAATACTTCTATGGAGGAGGAAATAAAAAAAGATGTCTTAATGGTGGCAAGTAGGGTAGGGATGCAGAAATTCTAGGTTTACTCCCCAACTTGCAACCAAGCTTCCTCTGTCACCAAGAGTGACTCACCTGAACTCGCTCTGGCATTGGTTTGTGTCTGTAAATTGATAGTAATACTTCTCATTGTGCAATGCATTTCTGTGATCAAGAACTTTGATACCCTGGCCAGGTAAATAGATTGGGAGAAGACATGTACTATCCTTAAATCTGATTGTAAGAAACAAGTGCTATAGCTCTGTGGTTGCAAAAATCAGAAAAGGAAGTTAGATGATTAGCCTTTATGTATTGACTCCAGTTTGAAAATAAATCAATAGGAAAAAATAATTTTTGTGTTATTTTCTGAATGGAATTGCCATCACTGTGAGAGTTATGAATCTTATTTCGGCAAAGATTTCACCACTTTTGGATTTTAGCATTGAGATACCTGTCAGGCTGAGCGTGTGTTTTCAGGGTGCAGACTGGAACGTCATTTGTTTCTGTGTGTGGGATCAGTCCTACACAAACACAACTGCCTGGTGCAATTAGCAAGGACAGTAGTCCATTTGATGCCTGAGTAGAGGCTGCCTACAACAGAGGCCAGACAAGATTATGAGATTAAACTGGGTATTTATTGAAGGGCCTTCAATAGGGACACTTCGGGCAGTCAAAGCCCTCTCCATGAGAGGCTACACCCAAGATGGACCCCGGGTCATGAGTTTTCTACACTTTTATAAGTATTGATCCATTTACATATCAGGGTTAATTCTCCAATTACAATTTCAGGTGATGATGTAATTTACCCCAAGTCTTGTCCCCCTTTTAGAGCTTTAGTTTCCATATTTCAGGGCCTGAAACAACGAGGTGTCCTTGAGTGCAGGCCTGGAGAGGATTTGCTGTGTCTGAGCAGCATGGGAGAACAGGAGCTCACAGCCCATGGGGGGTTTGAGAGTTACACACTAAAGCAGTGCAGGGTCTGAAAAATATAAAAGCTCAATCTTAAGGCGTGACATTAAGTAAGGTTGATTCTGAGGATCAGGGAGCACACACCCGTGTGATGTGTGCTCCCAAGAATCTCTTGCTGTGGTTTTGCCGAGATGCTGCTCAGCTCCCCCCGCCCGTGTTGCCTCCGCAGGCGGTGCTGTACAATGACCGCTCCGTGCTGGAGAATCACCACGCTGCTGCTGCCTGGAACCTCTTCATGTCCCGGCCCGAGTACAACTTCCTGGTCAACCTGGACCATGTGGAGTTCAAGCATTTCCGCTTCCTTGTCATTGAGGCCATTTTGGCTACTGACCTGAAGAAACACTTTGATTTTGTTGCCAAATTCAACGCCAAGGTGAGATTGGTTTGGGTTTCTGGGAGATGATCAGAAAAGATTGTGGGCCTCAGTAGCATCCAGCAAAAAGGGTTTCTATTTCCTTCAAATGTCCTCTTGGCTGCTGTAAAAAAAAAAAAGAAATAATCTGGCCTTTCTGTTGGGCTTTACTCAGTTAAAGTCAGTGATGCAGCTTCTCTTCTTAAACATATTTACTTTTTTCAAAAAGTGGTTTTAGGCTAAAAATATTACGAATTATTTTTACATTCTACTTTTCAACATTGCTTTCTTGTTCACTGGCACTTTAGACTTATTAGCAAAGCACTTAGGGGGGAAAAATCAAAGGTGTTATTACCAAGTTTCCATAATGGCTACTTTAAGTGAATTTTTACTGATTTAGTCATACTGTTGTATTATCACAGCACAGAAATCACAACAATTTTGACATTCTAATTTCAAATGCAGGGAAAGCATGGTCTTCCTTTCCTTTCTCTTTCCAGAGAAAGGTCACTGAAGTTTTTTCCAGCACGCTCAATTCAGTGAGCACAAAATCACAACCCTGACAAACTATTCTTGAAAACTGTTTACAATTTCAACCTAACTTATTGAAAATCACCTCCTATTAAGATATTTTAATAAACTCCATCACCCATCAAAGCTGTTGGCATGTTAACTAGATAGCTGCCTTTGGAGCTGGTACTGCCTTCTTTTCCCTGTGAGGAAACTCCAAGAGCAGTGAGTTTTGTATCCAGGACCTCCCATCTGTTTTGATGACACAGATAAAATGTTTTCCTGTAAATAAAGGCCTTAAATGTGGTCCAGGGTAGCCAGAACTGATCTGTAGATCCACAAAATTCTCCTTTGGCTCCCCTGCTAGTCATGTTCCTTCCAACTTTAACCTTTCTGCTTTTATTTTAGAGCAGTTGATAATGTAACACTTTTTCTTGTGAGAGGTATGGGGAAAATTGAGAAAAGGAAAAAGGGAGGAAATAGTTTCAGCCATACTTAGATCAAACAGGGAAATAAGCTCATTACACACATCTTCACACTGAAATTAAACCAACATGGTAGTTTCTGGTGATTTATATTTATACACCAATTAAGTATTAACTTCTTGAAAAATATCATGGAAAGATTGCATTTGTTTGTTTTCCTAGCAAGTGCTTTCAAACAGGGCCATAATGTGCTAAATATTGATTTCTAATTATTCATGTTATTTGTTTTTCACTTACTTTTCTTTTTCCATATTGTTAATTCCAGCCTGGGGTTAGCTCACCTGCTTAGGCTAGTGATTTGGTTAAATAGCTAAATATATTGTACAATGTTCCAGCTCAGCACTTCCTCTGTGGACGCATCCTTTAGCCCAGGATTGCTGTCAGAGTTTCCTTTAGTTTTCTTTTTTCTCCTAGGTGAACGACGATGTTGGAATTGACTGGACCAACGAGAACGACCGCTTGCTGGTTTGTCAAATGTGCATCAAGCTGGCTGACATCAATGGGCCTGCAAAATGCAAAGATTTGCATCTGCAGTGGACAGAAGGCATCGTCAACGAGTTTTACGAGCAGGTAAATGCATTCCAAAGTTGCATGGCTGGTGTTAAACAGTCCTGGAGTGAAAATTACAGAGAATAGGGGTGAGGAGGTTGGCCAGAGTTACATGAATCCATTCTGTTGCTGGCCCAGTGGAAGTCCATTTGTCCCTGAAGTTTCTGATGTGTTCTCAGAGACCTCTGGTGATGGTGTTTCTGCAGGCTGAACTGTTCAAGTCTGGCACTGTGGACAAGCACTGGCATGGTGATCTAGTGTTCCTTTCCTCTCTTTTGGCCCTGTTGTCAGTCCTTATGGCTGTGATTTCACTCCTTTTTAGTGCAAACCGTGTTTTCATCCTTCCTTCTGTGTTCTTTCAAGACATCAGCTGGTTCTCATGGCTCTGCTCTGCAGTCTCACACTTTTATTGACGTGCAGTCTCCAGAAGTGGACACGACATCCTTGTTCAGATGATGGAAACGGAGCAGTGGGATTATTTTGGCTTCCCTGCATCTCTGCTCACACAACCAGAACCTTTGTGTGCTGAGCAGGACTGGACCCCTGGCATCAGTTTATCACAGGCCAAGCCACATCTGCTCTCTACATGTCGCTCCTGACCCAAAGTTTGTTTTTTAAGACTTCCAGCTCTCCGAGGTTTGTCAGTCCAACTGCTCTAACTGTGCACAAGGAAGGAGGACAGCCCCAGACTGATTTACAAAGCCCTGGGAATACAGCTAGGCACTGCTCCTCTCTCTCTAGGTGTAAGGGAGCCCTTAATTGAACCTTTGCTCATTATAACCTCTTCAGCCCTGCTGAGTGCAGGGGTCAGGGCTGTTCCCACACTATTCCTCTGTTTCCTGAGTGGGAACATTTTGAATGTTCTGGTCAGATTAAACTCCACATCCTGTCTTTTCCAGATGAAGCAACCAGGCTAAATCACTGAACCAGACATCCCACAGACTTCTTGGGGAGGCTGTGCAGTAACTTGGAGTCACAGAATAATCCTTTTCACAACGTTTTAAACTCCCCTTAAGTTTACTGCACTTACAGTTTGGGAAAAAAAAAAAATCCAACCAGGATTTGCTGCTGCCTTCCAGACTATGTAAAGAGATAGGAAAAGGGACAAAATTCAGACATTGACCTGAAGCTTCTTCATTTCTTTCAAATCCCCCAAGAAAAAGAAAGTATAATGAACCTTACAAATATTATGAATATAGCTGGTTCAATTTTTGCGTTCTTTTTTTTTCTCAGACAAAGAGAGTGTCCTAAAACAACCTTCATGTCCCAAATGGTTTTTTTCAGGAAATGCTTTTCTTCTTCATTACAACCGTCCCAACAAACTGTACTTCACAATTCTGGTGATGATCACAAAACAGCGAACATTTTCTTTCTTGGACTTACTTTTGGTATTAAGGAGCATAAGCTAGATTCTCAATTTATTTTGCCTGTATTAAAATCTGTTTTTCTTTAATGTAATAGCCTACAAGAGGTGTACCATGCTTTTGAGCATTGGGTTTTTCCTGCAACTGGAAAAGTGTTCATATTCTCATTTCCAAAAAGGAGAATTTTATGGGAAGCTTGAATTTCCCTGGAAGTATTATCCAAAAGCATACATATGTGAACTGAACCTATGCTGTGAAAATCATGAAATATCTTTGTTGCAATAAACACCAATTCCTTTGAAGGATTTCACTGCCATATAAATAAATACTGCTTATTAAAAATGTGTTGTATAGAAATATTCAAAATCCTGTGTCATATTGTTACAGGATGTTTCCTTCTCTTCACATGCTCCGCATAATTATTTGAAGACAGGTTAGACATATGAGAATTAAAAAAAAAAACCCCACACTGCAAGATATTTCACAAAATAAATCATGTTTTAACAAAACAATAAAAAAGGATTTGTAAGCATTTCAACAGTCAGCATTTTTCCCAGCTCACATCCAGGAAATCTGAGATATGTTTCTATAAAGAAGAGCAAGCTGTCACTTCTTCTCAATTTGCTTGCTATTTCAAGAATGGATGGCACATTTCAGTGTTTTGTCAACACAAATATTTTGTTTTTAATAATTGAACATAACATTCCAGGGTTGGTTACTATAAAAGTAACTAACAAAACACAAGGAAATGAGATATTTGCTGTACATGCTCCAAAATTTAGCTCTCATTTTTTGGCCTTTACCAAATACAGACACAGGCAGGGTGTTAAACAGTATGAAGACCATTACTTTTGAAAAATTTACATTACAAGGAGATAAATATGAGCCATGTATAACGTAATGAAAACTGAAAATGTATCTTCAAATTCTAATCCATATCCTTCAATATAGATGTCTGTACTGTATTAAAGCATTAATTTACATATCAGGCTTGATTAGGGAGGTTAGATATTTTTGGGGGGGAGATGGCATCTGGTCTTGTCATGTCTGCTCAGCTGAAAACTTGCTGACACCACCAGAAGCTTTGCTGTGATAGGGAATTGAGTATATCCAATTTGGTTCGGCAATAAAGTTTTACTTTACTTTACATCGCAAGAGGAGAGAGAAACAACTCTTCTTATCCTTCCCTCTCTCCCCAAAAAAAGCTAACAAAAAGCTTCTTGGGAAAGATTTACTGCTTTTGAGCAAGCCTGCTTTCATAGGGATCATTCTAACAGTGGCAGGAAACAAGTATTTATGACCCAAAGCCAAGAGGACATCTCCAGGTTGCTTTTAATAAGGACAAAATTAATAAGAAAACTGGTTTGGTGAGATAGCCCTGTCCTGTAGAAGGTGTCTTATTCCCTGTAAACAGGGTTGTTGTGAACTAACAATCGCACAATTGGAAGGGGTTTTTTTGAAATAATATGAAGAAAAAGGTTAAATAACAATTTTCAAGTTTTCACCCAGTGTAAAGGTCAGAACAAGGGCTAGGGGCATCCTTCTGCAGAGTGATTAGCAGCCTTGTTAAATCCATATTCTCGGTAGTGGGTTGTGGCAGCTCCTACAAGCAAAGAGCTGTAAATTTGGCCATTTGACATGATGGCACCATGGCAATGTCACGCTGGAAGTGCCATTGCTGCTTCGTTGTTGTTCTTTCAGCAATTTTAATTGGTTGGATGTGCTTTACTCCTTTTTTTGTTTCATTTAGTTCAGAGAAATGAGGGCTATTTTTCGTCTGCAGGGTGATGAAGAGGCCAGCCTGGGCCTGCCAATCAGCCCCTTCATGGACCGCTCAGCTCCTCAGCTGGCTCACCTCCAGGAATCCTTCATCACTCACATCGTGGGACCACTGTGCAACTCCTACGACTCAGCGGGGCTGATGCCAGGAAAATGGATTGAAGACAGTGATGAATCAGGAGACACTGATGAGCAAGAGGAGGAAGAAACAGCAGAAATGGAAACTTGTGAAAACGCTGAATCCAGTAAGTCATTGACACTTGTCTTTTCCAACAAAAGAAGTTCCAGGTTGTGACCAAAACACTGAGCAGAGGCTGTGAGCTGGCCAGGTTCAACATAGGCCTCCTGCAGAGGGATACGGAGTCAGTGCTGCCCTTGGGGAAGCTGTAGCCACTCACACTGTTAATGGAGATGCTCCATGGTTTCAGGACCTCCGTGGTTCATATCTACCACTTATTTCTACCTTAGCTGAGGTTTTTGGTGGTGGGCCACCTGTCTGTGTATGAGGGCTTCCTAGACTGTTTCAGGACCGGTGTTAACAGACTGCAAGGATTCCAGTTGAGAAAAGGATGTTTGGGAGAAGGTTTTTCCAGGAAAACACTCATCATTTCCATGAGCTAGTACAATGTTCAGGAATAACAGAATGAGGGTCTGAAAGGCTGATGCAGTGAAAGAGTTTTTAACAGTGGAATAATTTGAATACCTCTTCAAGGTAACATGGAGGAGAGTGGGAAGAGAAGTGGCACTGAGCTGTGTGCTGGGAGCTGCATCACTTGGCTAATCAGTAACTAAAGCTCATATTCTCCTGCCTCTCCTCTAGAAAGGCAACATTGCCAATATTGCCTGTACTGAGATGAAAGCTTTTACCTTGAAAGGAGATTTCAGGCACTTGTGGGAAGTGATTTTTAAGAGAAAATACTCCAACTGTAGATGTCTTTCTCTTATCAGTTTAATCCTGCATGTTTTACCTTTTTCTTTCTTTCATGTTCTTTCTCCCTCTGAATTTTCTACTATTGTTCTTTTATTTCCCTCCTGAGTCATCTTTCTCTCTCTCCCCTATATCTAGAAGTTTTAGGAAACACCAGCTTTAAGTGCACTCATGCAACATCAATACACAGCTTTTTCCCTCAACAGCCTCACTTTTTCTGTTCTTTCCCACACACTTTCATGCCCTGCCTGGGTGTCATCCCTGTTTTCTGTTGGGAAAGCTGAGAAGGATTTGATGAGTGCAGTAAGTCACATATGGATGTGGAACTAAAACCTCTGTCTCCTGATGTGCAGAATTAACCTTTTATTTCTAGTAAGATCCAGAGGTAAACAGTTTGTATTAAGAGATCATTGCTGTTGTTCACATACAGACTTGCACATATTGTAAGTTTAGCACGTTCATATGCACAAAACATTTCATAGAGAACAGGAAATATCAATACAGCACACATGGGTTAATTTGGCACCTAATGATCTGTCACCTCTGAAACAGGCAGAGCCAAATGTTTGTGACAGATTGGTCTTTATGGAAGTGCCTGCTAGGAGGAAGTGTATGCAACTGGTAATTAACGTTTACCCCAAAGCCCGAAGCTGATACTGCTGTATTCAAAAAGAAAAGATGAGGGATGTTCTCATGTATCCATGGAGTGTCTAACCTCACTCTGAAATCCTCGGTTTCGCTTCACCTTGTATCTCTATTCACTTACCTTCTGTATCATCATTAGTGGAGTTAAGCAATGCTGTTTCCAGGTTAAAAGCACTGATTATTATTAACCCTTTCCACATTGCAAACAGACCGATTTTAGAGGTCTTGTGTTTTCTTTTTTACATTCTACCCTGTTATAGAACCTTACCATTCAGCCTGGTGGTTTTAGACTATGGTTTTCAAAACTTTAAAAATTAGTGTATCAGAAGTTTTGAAAGATCCAACAAGTTTTTTCCACTTCCATCATACCAAATGGGGGATGCTTATCTTCTCCATCATAACAATGCGAGGCAAATTGTTTTCTTCAGATTCCCTAAATTCTCTGTAACTGTGCGGACCTTAATCAGGATTCTGTGACACCTTTTGTGTCAATATAGGCCTCAGAGTTCCTTAGAAATGTATGCCTGTGATCAACACAATTTTGGATGTTCTAAACTTTCTCAATGAAACAATAAAAGGTTGAGATATGTCAGATGCACAGATATTAAGATTTGTACAAATATTTTTGTAAAGATCTTTTCTTTATGAAAACGCCTTTTATCCAGATAGAAATATAATTGTGGTAGCAAACACTTCACCTAGGTTCTGATAATTCACTGAAGTGTGTGAGATAAATTTAAGAGTTATAAACCTTAAGGTAACTTGAAATAATTTTTTTACTACTATACAGGAGCATGTACTTTCCCTGAAGGTGTTATGCAAGTATAAGAATTAAACAGACTCAGTCTTCAGTGATTCAGACAAATTTTAACACCACAGCAAGTGTCTGCTGAGAACAACAAGATGTGGGGTCACCTGGGAAACCCAGGAGAGAATGTCCTGCTGTGGCATTGGCAGTGCAGGGGCTTCTTATTAGTGCTAAACCTGAAGGTTTCCTGCAGGGAACCAAGGGTTTTCTATTGAAGGATTGAACTGGATTTGGTCTGTGCTCAGTGAAAAGCTCTTTGTTTCCAGTTCAAGAGCTTCAAGGGCTAAACGTTTTGGATCCTGACACAGACATACTTTAGGCAACCTGCAAATACTAATCCACGCAAATTTATTGGGTACAAAACATTCCTCTGCGTCACCTTCTTTAAAGAAAAATCAGCAGTTTTCTTTGGAGGGGTTATAATTTCTGTTCTGTGGCTTCCATTGTCGCTGATAATGACCAGGAAAATTTGTCAAACTCTGTACTGTTAAGGAGTTAACAATCTGTGTTGCACAGACTACACTGACAGGGAAAAAACACCCTTCAGACAGCAACACACTTGTAGTGCAGCTATGTCAGGAGCCATGAGAACCACCAGGGACAAAAACACTTTTATAGGCTAAGAGCAGGGGCCTGGTGCTTCAGAAGCAAAGGGAAGCAAGCTCCCTGACAGTAAGTGATCGTATGAGTGCTTCTTTAGTGCTCAGACTGGTGCCAAAGCAATGTCATGCTGAAGCTTTGAGGTCACCTCCACTGCGATGGTGGAGTGATAGATGGCTTTGAAAATAGAACACAGGAATGGGTTGTCTCCTCTGATTACTAATGCTTCATTAGCAATCATTCATTAGCCTTCTGCAGATCTTCTGAGAACATGGACGAAAATGTAAAGGAAACAAAAATCAGGATTTTTTTTTTCTTCCTGGGACAATCAGCAGAGGTCTCTTGGGAGTGGGGAGGGCACAGAATTTAGTGTGTGTTGATCAGTCTTTAAGAACTTGATACAAAATGAGCAGAAACCACACAGCAACATGTTTTATGCATTATCATTCAAAGCCTAGATGCCTCTGTGAGCAGCACAGTCAGGCAGAACCTGCGGCCTTGGGATAGGATGAAGCTGGGGCTCAAACTGTGCAGGAAACCAGTTTGATTTCCCCAAGTTCTGGAGAGGCACAGCTTTCTGAATTTTAACACTGTTTAAATTTGTGGGTTTAAAAATCTGTCATAGTTCACTCTGTCTGCTTCCTATCCCTTCAGTCCCTCTTCCTTCTCCAACAGAAACCAGTACATTGATGTCACGTGCTGTTTTACAGGAAAGAAGAAGTTCAAGAGGAGGAAAATCTACTGTCAGATCACTCAGCACCTGCTTCAGAACCATAAGATGTGGCAGAAAGTGATTGAGGATGAGGAGAGGTTAGCTGGGTCAGAGAAGCAAGGCACGGAGCAATCCACACTGCACCAATCTTCAGAACAAATCCAGGCCATCAGGGAAGAGGAGGAGGAGAAAGGCAAGGCCAAGAAGGATGAAGAGGAGAACACAACTGTAGAACCAAACCAATGACAATATTTACAGCAGTATTTTAAGACAGATTGACTCGTGCACAGACTCTTTCTCAAGCCAGCACAGCATTTAGACACAACACTGTAGAAGTACGGGATAATGCGCCTACAGCTGTTTTATTTGTTTCTCTTTCCTTTTTATGGTGAGGTACATTGTTTAAACTCCTATGCTCAAGGAAGCTTTCACACCGCAACACCGGCTTTACAGACTTCCTTTGAAGAGATTTGGGGGTGGGTGGAATTCTATAAATATATATATATATATATAGCCAGGGTTATTGGCTGCACACTTCAGCAAAATCCATTTAATGATATATTATGGTCACTGTGATATTTACAGAAGAAAGTTATCTAAAGAAATGCTGCTTCTGAAGCACATTTGCAGTTAACAGTAAGGTACCAGTTAAGTAGCTTTTGCTCTTAATGCTGAGGGATAAAAGTTCCAAAGCTTTATATGAATGCTGATATATCCTGCCAACACATGTGTGAGTGAGGGGGTGTTTGCAAGTGTGAGTGGGTGTGAAGAAATATAGCATAGTCTGAGTTCTTATCACGCTAGCTGTAGTACATGTCCCAGTATACCACAACAAACAGGAGGCCAGGATTTTAGAGAATTTGTGCCTGCAAGGGAACAATGTTGAGGAGCTTTGCTTTCCCACAGCCCTCCAATCCCAGTTTGCACTCCAGCAGCAGCCGTTCAGTAGTGGCCCGGGCTGCTGCTCTGGTGGCCCCAGCAGTGCCGGCACCACCTCCTCCTCCTCCTCCTCCTCGGCATTTCCCACACTGCTGGCAAAAGGGATGTGCCAGGAGGGCTGTTTCCAAGAGGGAACTGCGTGGCACAGCCATCTGTCCCCCTGGAGGTGACCTGGCCCCCCTGTTGTGCACGTGGGAACAGCTGCGGGGGTCAGCGCGTGTGCGTGTGCAGGGGGCAGATGCAGGCTTGGAGGCTGCAGGCACTGTCCTCTCTTGCCCTCACCTCCTGGCATCTGTGACCAAATGGGGCGTTTCAGAACAAAGCTAAACTGCTGTGGGAGAAAAGAAGGGCAGCGTGGGGGCCGTGGCCTTCCCCAGAAAAATGCCGGGGATGCATCGGGAGCTGCAGGGGGATAGGTACCAGTCTTGGGTGTCCCTGCAACCACTCCCAGAAGCTTCAGAGAACTCGAATTTCCAGTGAGAGGTGCTGGATGGGAGCAGGTTGTTGCTGGCATTCTGCTTAGAAGCAGCATGTTTGATCCCACCAATATACTTTTTTCTTCTTTCTTTTTTTTTTTTTTTAAGAAAGATCAGGCCTGTAAGAATGGTAGATCTTTTTTGTTGTTGTTCTGTTCATTTGTTTTCTCTGTTGTTTATGCTGTGAGCCAAATGTCTATTTAAAAGGTTGGATATTCACTTTCAATATTTTATTTCACAATATATTTGTCAATGATTAGCTAGCTAGATGTAAATATGGAAAAAATTTTATGGGTTCCTGTAGATAATGATATCTTTAAGAAAAAAAAGAAAAAGAAAAAAAGGGAAAAGTTGTTTTGTAAAGATAATTTTTTAAAAAATAAATACAAAAACATTTTTATACAGTGTAGCCATTTCCAAACCCCACAAATACAGCCTTGAGTAATTTGTATAGACCCTTCTGGGAAGCCAGTGGTCTATAGGATCAAGGCTTTAACATATTAATGCTCTTGGGGACTGGCAGCACTGACCAGTACCACACAATTTAGAGATTTGTTCCCACAGAAAGAATTACATATATATAAACTCCAGAGTCTCTCAAAAATCATTTGACTATGTTTGCTTTTTCTACTTCGATTCTGCAGCCCATTACCAAGAAGAGGGTTGCTTGTGACAGTAAGATTCCTTGTGAAAGGCAGAGTTTGTAGAAGTCCTTTCTGCATGAAATTTCTGACATTACACCCATCACTTTTTGCTATTGTTACACATTCACCAAATTTCATGATGCTGTTAACACCTCCCCAAAATGTTGGAAAACATTTTCTATCAAAGCAAATCACCTGTGTGTTATCACTTCAGAGTTCCTTCTTGCTTTGCATTTTGGAAGAATGAGGTTTTGTTCAAAAGAGGGTTTGGGGTTTTTCCTGGTTGCATTTGCCTGATATTGTCCCGTCCTACTTTTACCAGCAGAGAAAGTGTTTGCCTTTCAGCAGAGTAACTGGAGCATGGTTTGGAATGCTCTTATCAGCAGGAATATTTAGGAAGTGTTTTCCAAGGAAATCAGGAAAGCAAGGACCCAAATCACACTGCTGTTTTAAAGGGAAAGGACAGAGCAGATTCATTCAGAGGAAAAAAGTTGTCTTCAAGATCTCAGCAAGTCTCCACCAATTCCAGCTTGCACTTTTTCTCATCTCTTCGGTCACTTTGATTGATCATTTTATTTGGGTTTTTCTTGTACAAGTGATATGCATACCTTATAGTATGAGAAGGATTTATTATGCCTCATTCTGTCCTTTAAAAATTAAACTTACAGAGATGCTTTAAAATGTCACATCTCCAAGCACTTCTTTCTCAATTTTCAGTATATAAGCACTGCAACTGGATTTTAATATTGGGGTTTATATTGCCTTTGCTGGAAGATGTAAAAATTCTATTGCAGCAAGCATTACTGGGTGCTCAGTTGGTAAAATTATGAAGAGGCATTCAAGAATGAGGCAAAATCCTGTAAGTGGAGTTTCACATATTCCTCTAAACTGGCATACACAGGGTTGAACTAAGGAAAGTTATCTAAAAATGTGCTGAAAGTGAGACATTAAATTTTTCTAGTCATCATTTGTGGTTGCCATTAAGTAAAATCAGTGTCAGCTTCTAATTTGTTTTTCCACATTGCCAATGAAGCTGTTAGAAATTGATGCACCATTGCTACCCAAGCCTGTTTGCGGGAACAGTAATTTCAACTGGATCTTTCTGGTGAAGAAATTGCTAACAGGCTTAAAATCAGAATTATTGTTGTTGTTATTCAAACTAGAAGGAAATTCCAGTGAAGAAGCTGAAGTAGCTGCAAGTGCTCAGCTTGGTAAAAGGTGACTTTTTTTCCCACTCCAAATAGTTGGTGATCAAATCCAGTTTCTCCAGGTGGCCTCTCCTCATGAATCTGATTCTCAGTCTTTGAAGTGCAGGCAATGATCAGGAAATCTCCAGGATGGCTTAGATATAACACAAAAGAAAATACCAGAGAGATTTTATGTCAAGAATGTGAAAACCCTTTTTTATTCCTTGTACTTTGGGGTTCACAGATAATGAAGCAGGTAATTTAGGGCGCTTTATAATATTTTCTAGTCCAAAGCAGGCAAAACTTTTCACCTGCAGTTGCAGCAGCCTTTTGGAGGCTAGATCTTGAAGGTTTTCCACTTTGCATAGTCCTTTGGTGTTGCAAGCACCAAATACACCACAGGCAGTGAAATATTTTAGGAAGAAAAAAATAAATAAAAGAAAACTAATTGTATCCAGTCAGCAAAATGCTCATGTTTTAGGTGGGATGTTTACAACGTTGATATGAATTTCTGGCCCATACCATATGTAAAGTAGTGTGTTAGATACTAGAGAAAGCAACCCCAATTTAAACAGTGTTTTGCAGTGACAAAAAAAAACCTCGAAGTATTTTGGTTTTGTGATCTTTAAAAACAGGAAGAGAAAGACTAGATGTTTTTTTTTTCCATGGGGATAATTTGTTTTCCCCACTTTAATGTCACTTGGTGTCTGATCCTGTTGTCTTCTAGTCTAGAAGTTTGCTCTTGCCTGAAATACGAGGCTTTTGCAGTGCTTGCAGCTCCCAGTGCAGTGACAAAGGCAATCCCATGTAAACACTTTTGTCCCTGTGTTTACCATGGAATATACCTTCTCTCATTACAATTGTGTTGCAGACGGAACACGTGGAAGTAGAGAGTGTGAAAGCCCCAAACTATTTAATTACATTTTCCTTTTAGGACAAGTGTAAGACATGAGCTAAGAAACCAAAAATTCTGTGTCTAGAAACAATAGATTCCACCATGTTCCAAGGGCCATAGTTTACTATGCTCCATATTTATGCTCTAATTCTAAAACCTTGGTTTGTTTTTAGCTGATGTGCAGAACATTCTGACACTCATCTCTGAAAATCATCTCCCTCCTCCAGAAGGGAGATGGTGCTTGATGAGATGTTGCAAGCTGTACATCAGAAGTGAGTTGCAATGATCTAGGGAAAAAGGATTTTACTGCACTCTTGGCAGGATTTTGGATGGCCTCTGTCTGTGAATGAAATCTGTTCCACAAAGCTGTGTGTCCCTAGAGGCCTCCCCTGTGACCTCGTGCAGAGCACTGGCTCTCACAGCAAACACGGTCACATGATGGCAGGAAATGGTTCCCAAAGCTGTTGTAATTTGAGAATGTTTTTGTTAAGAATGCAAGGATAGTTTTCATCAGTTTTTATCCTGACATCATGTGTGAACTTCTCTCTGCATCATCATCAGCCTAAAATACAAGATGCATTTGGGTCTTTTACCATGAGGGTACCACTGTTAGAATTTCTTAAGACCCTGATGGTCTGAATCTGGAAGAAAGTTAAGGCTGAAGACGTTCAAATAGATGCTCATAAAAGTACCATTTGGCATCTAAGCAAATTCTGCTCCCAAGTCCCTTTCTATGCATTCCATGCTGGACATTAATTTAATTTGTTTTCTTTAAAAATTCTAAATTTCTGTCTGCTTTTTTTGCTAGAATTGCTTTTTCTTTCTGAAATTTTGGCCTCCATCTTTCTTCAGAAATGCCCTGGGAAGTAGAATGCAGTGTGAAGATGCCACGGATCTTGCCAAATTGAGCATCAGTGAGTGGCAGAGCCTATAAGGACTCTATATGGGCATCCTGTGCTTCTGAGCAGTGTGGGGCAGCTCTCAGCAACCTCAGCCCAGCTGGACTTGGAATCCTAGAGGATTTTGTCCGTTTTCAAAATGAACCCTAAGCATTCTTGAAAACTTAGCCATGAGTCTAATGCAGCCAAAGGTTTGTGGTTAGTCCTGGTTGTTAACAAAGCACTTGTGCAAAGTCTCTTGAGTTATCCTGCCCAGTCTGTGGGGTGATCCTGTGAGGGTTTACTGGTGCTGAAGGTGGGTGCAGGTCTGGATCGGTGCCTTTTTGCTCTCTGAGGAAGAGGCTTTTGGCTGTCGGGAAACCTGCATAAAAACAACGTGGAATATTTGCTGTTACTTATGCAAGTCCTGTCATCATCGGGGTGTTCCAGCATCATATGTTTGAGGAAGGAAGGTTTCAATTGAAGGATGAGTGTGAGAAGTTTTCGAGGATCCCACGACCTCATGGCCAGAAGATTAGACAGAAGCACGTTCTCAGAGTGAAGAATTCACCTCTCTGCAGGAACAAAGGGCTGCCTGCTCCTCCCAGCCTCAGCCCTGTATGTTCCCAAGCCTTAGAACCTGGGTATTCCTCAGCTGACAGCTCAGAGCTGGTGTAATCAGTCCTCGAGCTGATGGAGTTGTACACATGCAGGAAGGAAGTCAAACCAGCAATTTGTGTGAAGGAGAAAGGAAATTGTAGTCCAGTATCAAACAGATTTTATAAAACAAAATTTATTCTCCTTTTCTTTTAAAATCAAATGTAATCCTGCTGAAATGGAGTAAGCATAGCATTTCTGGGAGTTTAATTGCTGTTTGATGTTGCAGTATTAGTCGAAATGATGGCAGTGTTTAAGAGAAGATAATTATTGACATTAGAGTGGGGGAATCTTTTTTTTTTTTTTCTTTTCAGTGAATCAACAAATAATATTCAGGGATCTTGGAGGAGAAATACATTTTAAGAGATTTTGAACCGATGAAAGAATAATTGAAATTAGGGGACAGCTGTCTTAAGAAACATTGGAAGAGCTTGAAAAATTATTGATTATTGAAGCCAAACTTTGATTTAGAGCAAAATAGCCCCAGTACTTTCAAGAGCAATTTAGTATGATAAATCTTTATTTGAAATTCGTCACTTTCTTTTAGCAAAACAACATTCCTCTGCAAGTGAATCCAAGCAGGGTTTAGCCCCTGCTGTGGTAGTTATTGAGTCCCAGTGCTGGAGGGAGCAGTGTGAGAATTATTCTCCATTTACAACCTAATTATGATTTATTCAGAGGCCATTAGTGGGGTTTTCCTGGCAGGCAGGTGTTCCTTTGATGAAAAATGCATCACTCCACCACAGCAGGATGCAGATGTCACCTGAGTGAGCAGCCACTTGAACTCTTGGGAGTTCCTCAGGGGCCTGGGGGCAGAGCAGTGCTGGTGTATTTCTGCAGGGTCCATTTTCACAGTGACAAAAGGGGGCAAAAGCTCGAGCTAGGTGACAATACTTCTTTGATAAAACTGAATTGATAAGCCCTGTGCACTCTGAAACCTTGCCAGTGTCCCTGGAGGTGTAGGTGGACATCCCCCCGAGTTCTTGCTCGTGTCAAACTGCTGAGTTCAGGTAAAACCAACTGGCCTTGGCTGGGCTCTGTCAAGCTAAAGGATGTAGTAAATCTAGAAGAATTTTTGACTGAAGTTGTTTAATTCTCCTTCATTGAGGAAAACTTTGTTTGGTGCAAGAGGAACAAAAAGGAAAGAATATTTCATTGGAGCTTTTTGGGTTGCTGGTCTGTGTCAGTGCTTTCCAAAGCTGGGTGTGTCTGAGATGTGGGAATGGGGCAACAGATGAGAACTGCTCTGCCCTGGGTGCCACATGGAGTCTGAGCGCTCCAGGGAGCACCACTGCAACCTGCAGGTGTGGAAAGGGCTGCATCCCAGCAGTGAAATAGCTGGGGAAAGCCGAATATTTCTGTTTTCTGTGTGGAGGCATAAGAGCAGGTACACAGGACTTTGCCACAGCTGCAGGCCATGTGTCCTTTCATGGCTGAATTCTCTTGTCCTGATGCAAAACAACAGAGATCAAAGAGTAGCTCCAGTTTTCACTGCTGTCTTCCTTTACTGAACACTTGGAAACAATTGATGTGAATTAGCAATCTCTCTTTGTTTTTAAATATTTATATAAAGGAGTTGGGAGGTTTTGGTGGTGGGATTCTTTTCCTCCTCTGACCGTAGTCATTTTTCCCCCATGCTTTCCTAAAAAAATTTAAAAAATTAAAAAAGGTCTGTGATCTGGTTAGAGACAAAACAGTGAGGGGTTTGCCATGTGTGTACATACTGCTTTAGGTAGTAGAAAGCCTGCTCAAGTCTCGTAAAGCTGACTTTCCTTTTCAGAATTCCTGCCTGATCCTGAAACACAACAAAAACCTGTATTGGAATGCAAAATGTTGATTTGTAGGTGTTTGTAAACCTTGCAGATGGTGTCCCAAAAGATCAAAGGCAACGTTAATAACTGCTATGTGATGTTGATGGTATCTTTAATATTTCAACCACGTCAGAGTACTTTTGGTCTTTACTTTTCTGAAGTCGTCTTTTCTTGAGTAATCAATATGAGATGTTTGCATGATGGAAAGTTATTTAAGTTCACATCTTAAAAAGCCATGATTCATTCTGTGGGTTACGTTTGTTTAACAGATTAACATTTTCACTGATGGGTGGCAGTTCTTTTTTCCTTTTTAGTGCTTTTGATAGAAGAACATCTAGGACATTTTCCAACAAAAACACATTTTTTTTACCTTTGTCTCCAATTGTGGAAAAAATACCTTCAAAAAATAATTCTTTTCCAATACAGTTTGGCCTGTCTGGGTAACAATATGCAAGCATGTACATCATGTAGAAGATGTGATTAAAAAAAAATCCCATTTTAGTAAAGTAATCAAGAAATCAACCTAGCAACATCACAACCCTTTCTGAATTAAAATCTTGGGTGTGCCAATATAATTGAAGCACTTGACCCCCACCAGATTTTAGGGTCAAATTATACAAAATTTTGTATTTTAAAATTGACAACAGGCCAGAAAAAGTTCTTTTACTTCAGAAAACACTGAGGAATTTGGTCATCTTACATCCTATCCTGTGAGGTTTGACTCCTGGACTGGGACTTCGGGGCAAAATTATTTTAATTATGCTTATTCAGACTCTGCTGTAGTAGCAAGTTTCCACAAATCACTCGTGTACTACAAATTTAATCCCTCCTTGATTTTTTTTTTTTCACTTCAAAAGGTGAGAAAAAGATGTGGGGGGGAGTGTAATTTTATACGGCTCTATTTGAAAAGGGTTTTGTGTACCTTTATAATTCTTTTGAAGCAATATTTTAAAAAATAACTGCCAGCCAAAGTGGCAATGCAGAAAAGTGCCATCTTGTTTAGGATTTGTACACACCGGTTTTTAACACAGTGTTCTTTTCACTAAGTACTACATATGTTAATTTATATTTATATATTGTCAATATTGTTGTAACCAAGCTTCTCCTTTCTAAACACTTCAGGAACAAGGCCTTGTATTTTTAGGTGATTTTCATAAAGAGTAATTCTTTTCCTTTCACTAGTATCTTGCACTCGATACATGTAGCAATACTTAATATATTCTCTTCACAAGTATTTGTTAAGTGATTTAGTTAATGGCTGATAAATGTTTTGTACAAAATAGATTCTGTACAGGAAAAAAATCTTTTAGATAAACATTATTTATTTTTACTGTTTTGTAAGTTAGACACTATAATGAAGCTCCTTTTTTTGCCAGAATTACTGGAAGTGCCTCTTGGTAAAATGTATTATACAGTAAATATGTATTCAAAATTATTAGAAATACTTGTCACAAAATGAACAATGTGGATGTTGCAATGTGAAGACAAATGTACAACATAAATATAATTCTGTGGTATCCTGTTGGCTGTGTTTCTTTTTCCTTTACTGAACAAATCTGCTTCTGGTGCCCAGCTTTCAGTTTAAGTGTCGGACTACTAATGACTTGTACCCTCTTCAGACTTTGATTCAAATCCAGTAAAAGCTTGTATATATTGAATTATCAATTTAGCAGCCAGTCCTGGTTGGTATGTGTTGGTGATCGAAGCTCAGGTTTATTGGTATCCGATTTCCTGCCACTTTTACCTGCAGAATTCTGCACTTTAGTTCCGATTACCAATAAATCCCACGTTAAATGCTTTGTGACTCCACCAATCTGTGGAAAGCCTCATTATAACCATTCTTTTTTAATGATGACCAATATTTCAGCATCAATCCAATCAATCTGGACCATATGGATTGAATGTGGTCTCTGTTACATGGCAGCATTCAGCCATAGCAATGCAGAGTGACTGATGCTTCCAGAGCAAATGAAATGTGTTACCTTAACAGTTTCCCATATTAATCACTGAAGTAATCTGTTAAAGTGGGACATCAGTGAGTTAAATAAATTTTCTTGTCATTATATTGGTGGGTATGCTGTCATTTTTCAGTGAAAAATTTTACTAGTCTTTTATGTGGGCTGGAATTGACGTCTAGCTACTGTCTTTGCTTGCTGTTTATCATTTCAAAAAAGTATCTCATAGCTGTCAAAAATTTTACCCATTTTTAAAGTTTTATTACCTACTTCCATCAAAGACCTAGAGAGCTCTTCAGCTAATTGATTTGAAATGGCTGCATAAAAATTCTCTAGATCAACCATGTGTTCAAATTCTCTTTTCCTATAACTTAAAAATTACCACATTTCAAAATCCCCAAGAGTAGCAGCCACATACCTGGCTGTCAGTTTTCAAATCCCACCAGTTTATTTGTCCTCTGGCTAAAATTCTGAATGGAAAAAATGTAAGGAAATTTGCACCAGACAGTGATTAGGAAGATACAAGTCGAGATTATTGCCAGTAGAAAAGTAAAATTTGTTTATATGTATTCCAAGGGAACTGCTTCTAAGCCAGCAACTGGTCTGTCCCAAACACTTAATAAATCAGTAGCATGCAATTACTTGATGCTAAAATTCACAGAGAGGAATGCAACTGGAGTAGCAAAGAAAAACTTTTCCCTCACTACTTCTCACCACAAAGACTAGGGGCTACCAAGGTAAAGAATGCACGGGTCTGAAAATCACCAAACTCTCTCTGGAGCTCTTCAAACAGCAAGAGGTTCCCATGGGAAGAGATGAGCAATAAAACACAGGGCAGCAGCAGTGAATCTGCTAATGAGACCACACAGGAGCCTGGTAAAACATAAAGGAGCCCGTGATGCACAGGCCGTAGTGGCTCAATTAAATGTTGCATTTTCCAGGTGTTCAAATTACTCTCAATTGCTTGAGCGAGTCCACTTGCCTAAAAGCACTCGAAGTGTTTCACTAAAAGCATAATTCTCAGAGAACTGTTGGCACTTTGTTTAGCAATGCTTTTCTTTTAAAGTTCCTTCAATTATCTCGCCAAAATCCTGCGGAAATCAACCTCATGGCACCAGGGACTCCCTGGCTACTGTCAGTGATTTGTGCAGGAATGGAGGAGCAAACAACATGGACAGGCAGGTGAGTGACCTGCAGGTGCTCCCCTGGCTGCTGGGCTCTGCAGCTCTGGGGTTTTCCTCTCACACCATCCCAGGGAGATTTTTAACCACTCCACAATGGATTCCCTGGTGTGCTGCGGTGGAAGTGGTCAAAACTACTTTGTTGAGCAGCTTCACTGCCAAGAGGTGATCCAAACTTTGCACTAATTCATGAGAAAACGTGCAAGTTTCAAGTTTAACTGAAGGTTTTGATGGCTTGTGTCACATCCAAGGTGGATTGCTAGTTATAATCACTAAACAGCCTGGGATAGACACAGGCATAATGGTTTGGAAGTTTGATACAGATAAAAGGTTGCTGCAGCACCTGCTAATCTTCAGCCAGGAAATACAAAGCAGAAGGTTCCTGTTTGATCTGCACGATGGCTTCATTTAATGTGCCTTTTGTTGTTGTTGTTGTTGCTGCTGATAATTTACTTCCCTTCACAACTCTTTGCACATGGTGATTGTTTATTACTGTTCTTGCCAAAGGCATCATTTTCTACAAATTCAACACCTTCTGTGTAATCAGCTCTGCTGCTCAATTCTTTGCACCTTCTCTTTCCATATTTCTAGCCAAAACCTCTGGGTTTAAACCTACTTCAAAGAACTTATCTTCATTAAGGAAAGTGCTATGGGACTTTTTGTAAGATCAATGGTATTAATCTCTAGTGGCTGGACAAGTTCCAGTTTCACTTACTATGTCTTTATACACAGAAATTCTCCCGAAAGCTCCAGTGGGTGCAAATGCTTCCTGGCCTGAAGAATGTCACGTCACTGGATTTCTCATTCATCCTGTTTGTTATGCTCCCTCAGGAACAGGTTTCACAGGGCAACCTGGGATCCCTCTGGGATCTTTGCAAAGTGTGATGCTGTATAGAAGCATTCTTTTCAAAATTCTTGTTAAGACCTGTCTGACTCTGTAATTTGGGTTGGGGCTCGGGGAAGGGCTTGGCTGGGGTTTTGTTGGGGCTTTTTTACTAATCATTCGGGAAGGAAAATGTCTTTACCTGAGCCATTTTACCTGATCAGTCACCTTCTACAAGTGCTTTAAAGGTAATGTACAGTCCTTGACCACACTCCTAAGCATTGCCTAAGGCACCCAGCATGGAGAGCATACATAAGAGAGGTGATACTCTTCCATGGTCAGGGTGCAGTAAAGGCCTTTACTGCCTTTACTCCTATTTTTGAAAATTTTTCTTCCTTATGTCTCATGCAAGGGGCTGAAAATGTAAATATCAGGAACAATTTGATGAGCACCTCAGAGTAAAAAGACTATTCAGTAGGACCTTTGCATATCCTAATAACAAGAAGTTAGACAGATCCAAAATAGAATTAGAACAGTTTTCTATTGCGTTGCTGTCCTTTGATAAGAAAACTGTCCTTTGAGAATAGATCTGGAAGTCCTTAGCTGGATAAGAAAGTCCCCAAGACTGAAATTGTCACAGCAATCCCCAAGAGCTCCTAGCAATTAAAATTTTATAGGCAGTGACCATAAGAATCATTTCAATTCAGATTTCAAGGTGGTGTGGTATATCCTAATTCCATTGATACATTTTGGTTTCCCTTTTTTAAACAGTATTTTCCTCCTAGCAGAAAAAAATGCATTCTGCTGGAATACATTTTTTAAAAAATGTCTTTTAGAAAGGAAAACATTTCATGCNATGCGCCTGAAGAAGCAGCCGCAGCAGCAGCTGGTGTCCTGGAGCTGTGCCTCAGGGCTGTTGGGTGGTTTAAAGACTGGCCCACAAAGCTGCTGTGTTGGCAGTGTAAAGGTGGGCTTGTGCACAAAGATGACTGTCACAGCTGTTCACTCTGGCTAGACAAGGCTTTTTAAGTGCAATTAATTTAACCTGTGCTTTAAAAGTGACAGTGGTCTGGCTTCTAATTTCCTGTACCTAGTGCAAAGTAGGAATGTAAAGAAAACAGATCTCCAAGAACAAGCTTTACTTTGGTTCTTTGTCCTGGAGCTGCTTTAAAGGGTCTGTTTCAATTACAAAATAATTACATATAAGTAGGCATTTCTTCTAGGACTATAGGAAAGCAAAGCCTTTCCTGTCAGGTTGATTGTCCAGCAAGCTTCCAATGGGTTTTGTGTCACTGTGCTGTGGGAGGCACTGGAAAGTGACACATGAGAGGTGTCATGTCCTATGTTGGAATTGGCAGTGATTTGTTTCTCATGTGCCAGTTCTTGGCAGTGAATTGTGGTCAGTGATGTTGATGCCTGAGTAGAGGTGCCTACAACAGAGGCCAGACAAGATTAAGAGAATAAAATGGGGATTTATTGAAGGGCCTTCAATAGGGACACCTCGGGCAGTTAAAAGCCCTCTCCAGGAGAGACTATACCCAAGATGGATGATGGGTCATGAGTTTTTTACACTTTTATAAATTTTGATCAATTTACATATCAGGGTTAATTCTTCAATTACAATTTCAGGTAATGATGTAATTTACCCCAAGTCTGTCCCCCCTTTTAGAGCTTTAGTTTCCATACTTTGGGGCCTGGATAAGCAAGGTGTCCTTGAGTCCAGGCCTGGAGAGGATTTGTTGTGTCTGAGCAGGATGGGACAACAGGAGCTCACAGCCCATATGGAGTTTGAGAGTTACACACTAAAGCAGTGCAGGGTCTGAAAAATATAAAAGCTGAATCTTAAGGCATCAGTGTTCTGCATCACCTTTCCAGGTGATAATCATGGCCTCTAAGGCCTAGAAGACGAAGAAATTCCTGCCTGGATGAGAATTTCTTTTCTGCCAGATTAATTTACTGGATTTTAGAGAAGATCCGGTATTCATTTACTCTGAGCATCTTGAAAAGTATTGTAGAGGACATAATTATGATCATTTCTGAGGAACTGCTACAATTAGTTCGTAATGGAATGGTGACACTCTTCTGGAGATGTAAGAAAACTTTCCATAATGGAAAATGCCTCCCGCAGGGCAGTTTTGGGGAAGTTCCAGTTAAGATATCAACACCTATAAAGAAGTCAAAGACGGCTCTGTAACAAAATTTCAGTAAAAGCCCAACTGTGGTAAAAACCTGATACTGAGGTTTTACAATGAGCCAAAAATCCAGGAAAGATGACAGGATTGCACTAAATCTTGTGGGTCTTGTTCTTCAAAGCACTGCTGCTTTCTAAATTGCATAAAACCAGTCCAAAGGTACTTTTCTGTAAATTTAAGAGGACAATGCTCTAGTGCTCATCAATACAATTTGTAGCCTAATGGGGTTTTGGAGGATTACGGGATTAAGGGATTTTTATAAAAAATTCACGGATCTGATCATGAGCTTCACTTACTTTCAAGGACAGTGTGATAAAGGTTACCAGTGGCAGAATAACTGGAATCTGTGTCAGAAATCTTTGAAAGCAACAAGGTCAGCAATAACGATTAAAGGTCAGGCAAAAGCAGTACAGATGCTGTATTGTGTAAACTCAGTTTTCCTAATAATTGAAGGAAATGGTCTGGAAGCTGTTCTCTTAAAGAGGCTGAAAGAGCTCATAATCACTAAGTTTCCTAATCACTAATTACTGTGGACTGTTAGGCACCCTGATATCTCTTAGAGAAAGGGAAAATAGATTTCCAAGGTTCCAAACCAAAGAAGGATATAAGACACTTTACAGTACAAAATGTGAATTATGTGTAGTGTAATAAAATTCCAGCTGTGTTAAGAACCCAAAATGGAGAAATAACCAAGGAAAGGATAATAATTTGTATTAAATCTAGGAAAGCAGAACTACTCTGTGTTTGGCTGTGTGAGTGAGGGTTTAGCTGCCATGGGAACCTGCTGTACTGCAGAGGGTGGGAGAGAACAAGAAGGGAAAAGAAAGAAGAATTTCTAACTCTAATACCTTTTTTGTTGATATAATCAAAGCCTACAGGGTAGCAGAAGAAAGGATTTACAGCCTCTCTCTGCTAGGGGAATCAGGGGGAACGAGTCACATTCTTCACCTTTACCCAAACTTGCAAATAAATGTTTCAGTAGCTGTGACCTTGTGGCAGGAAAAACTCAGGGTGGGAATGAAGTCTACAAAATTTTCCTTTCCTTTCCTTGTGGCAAAGGACTTGACTGACTCTCTGATGCAGTTCTGTCCTCCCCCTTAATGCATCGTTTCACTCTGGTTTTACATTATGTTGATAGGGACCTTGCCTGCAGATTTTGGGGACCAGGGCATACTGGGCATAACAGGAAGGACCAGGGAGTGGATAAGAAGTCTTTGTGAATCACCTGTTCACCCTCCAGCCTGTCCTCTTTCACACACTCCCCATTTTCTTTTTTTTTTTCCCAAGTCCATTCCCCCTTGAAGTCTTTTGTTTCCTGGGATTGAGCAATTAAGAAGATCAGAGTTTTGGGTTTTTTTCCTCTCCACAAAGCTTTGTCACGTGTCTCATCAAACTTACAGCAACTTGCAAAGAAAAATACCCCCTGGGAGCTGTTTAGATGCTCTTCATGATTCCCATCTAGGGCTTTGCTGGTGTGCCCAGTGTCCTGAAATTGATAGGAGGGGACAGAGCAAGAAAAACCTGAGGAGGTGGGGGAGGAGGATGCAGGACAGACAAACAGTAAATGCTCAGGGAAAACAAGAGACAAAACAAGTTCCCCGACCCGAATTCTTTTTCTTTCTCTACCTCCAGTACAAGATGGACATCCCCAGACAGGGTAATTTCTAAGAGGAGATTTTTCCCCCTCCAGTTTTTCCCCCTTCTAAGCTGGAACCAGTGCCTGTGCATGCAAGTGTAGGGATGCATAAGCAATAGAGGAAGCTCACCTATGAAAACTGGCAGGCACCATCTCTGGGGATTCCTGCTGCCAGGTAAGAATTGGCTTTTCTTCTTCTCTTTGTTGCTTCACTTTTCAGAGAGGATGTCCTTTAGCTGGGTTCAGTCTTCTGTGTCCACCCAGTCCAGCAAGTGCGGCGGCTCCTTTGCCTGTGGGCTGACACATGGCAAAGGCAGGTCTAAGGAGGCTTACTGAGAGTGGAGGAGTTTCCAGAGCTGGGAAGGATGTTTTTTCATTGCCTGGAGTTTGGATGAGCGAAGGGGCACTTCAGGAACTGCCTGGAGGTGTCCTAGCCTGCTGAATGCATGCTCAGGGACGGCTCTGTCCCTGGACCTGGCCATCAGGCACAGGTCTGCGTGCCAAGCCTGGGGACGGTGAGTTCCACTGCCACCCGAGCTGTGTCACAGGTGAGCTACCAGGTGCTTTTGGTGGGATGGAAAGCAGAGCCACCAGAGAGGGCTCCCACATCCTGGGTTGCTGGAGCCAGGGGTGGAAGGAGGGGTCTGAGCCCCAGCTGTGAGCCCAGGGGACAGTCAGGGACAAGGTGTGACATGGGCAGTAGCTGTCCTGCAGGCAGAGTGTCACCCACCTGGAGTTACTCAGTTGTTATAGGTGTGATGAAGCACAGCTGGAGTGCTGCAGTGGATGGTCATAAACTCTTCAGAAGGGACAGGCACCAAGGCAGAGGCAGTGGGGTAGTCCCATACATTAGGGAGTGCTTTGATTTCTAGAGCTCAATGACAGTGGCAATAGCGACAACTGTTTATGGGTAGGAGTCAGTGGAAAGGCCAGCAAGGCAGATGTCATGGAGGGAGGCTGCAAGAAATACAGCCCAGTGGAGAGGAAGTGAGGTCTAGGAGGTCCCCACAGTCTGGAAGGTTCCTGCAGCGTGTGGAAGAAAACTGCCTGACACAGCTGGTGACAGAGCCAATGAGGGCAGGTGTCCCACTGGACCTGTTTGTGACCTGAGAAGGACTAGCAAGTGGTGGGCTATTTGCAGGCT
The DNA here is from genome assembly GCA_013400735.1 of Pomatostomus ruficeps. Lineage (NCBI taxonomy): Eukaryota > Metazoa > Chordata > Aves > Passeriformes > Timaliidae > Pomatostomus > Pomatostomus ruficeps. Next base: position 279,639 of record VYZT01061260.1, read on the forward strand.
GTCTAGGGCACAGTGATCATGAAGCGAAAGAGACTTAATCCTTGGAGAAGGAGGGGCGCTCAGCAAACTGCCACTTTGGACTTCTGGAGGGAAGCCTTTGGCCTGTTTAGGACCCTGGGAGGCAGTTCTGAGGGGCAAAGGGGTCAAGGAAGGCTGGACACTCTTCAAGAAAGAAATCCTAAAGGTGCAGAGCAGGCCAACGGCATCATGGCCTGTCCCACCAATAGTGTGGCCAGCAGGACCAAGGCAGTGACTGCCCCCTTGTACTAAGCACTGGTGAAGCCACACCTCAAATCCTGTGTTCAGTGTTGGGCCCCTCACTACAGCGACATTGAGGGGCTGGAGCGTGTCCAGAGAAGGGCAATGGAGCTGGGAGAGGGTCTGGAGCACAAGTCCTGTGAGGAGCATCTGAGGGAGCTGTGGGTGTTTAGCCTGGAGAAAAGGAGGCTCAGGGGGGACCTTATGGTTCTCTACAACTCCCTGAAGGGAGGCGGAGTCAGGCTCTTCTCCTGAGTAACAAGCGATAGGACAAGAGAGAACAGGTTCAAGTTGCACCAGGGAGGTTTAGGTTGGACACCAGGAAAATCTTTCCTGAAAGGGTTGTCAAGCACTGGAGCAGCCTGCCCAGTGAAGTGGTTGAGTCACCATCCTTGGAGGTATTTAAAAGATGGGTGCATGTGTCCCTTAGGGACAGAGTTTAGTGATGGACCTCTCAGTGCTGGCTCTACTGTTGGACTTAGTGATCTTAGGGGTCTTTTCTGACCTAAACAATTCCATGATTCTATTATTACATTTTTCTGGCATTCCTACCATCTTTGGAAAGGAAATGCTTGCACAGTCTCTGTCCTCATTTCCTATGTCACTGGGGAAATGTGATATTCCAGATATGGTAAAAACCTGAGGCCATAACTCTATCTGATGCAGTAAGAGACCATCCTTACCAGCCAGGTATTTCCTTGGATAAAACTAGTGATGTCCCTCACCTCCCATTGGAATTCACAGTGTCTTAGGAATACTCCCAGTATAACACCAATAGTGCCAAAAGTATTTGAGAGGCAAATTTGTGATTACAGTGAAAGAGTCCTGTGCATTCTGGTTGCACTAAAGAGGAAAGATCCAATCTAACAGTGCAGTTGGCTGTGGTTCCACTGGGTACATTGATCTGCTCTCTGTCTTGTGTTAGAAGTTTCCATCAGAGGCATTGTCAGGGCAACCAAACTGATGCTCTGAGATAGCTGCCTGCAGATGGCTCTGAAAACTACCAACCTCCTTAAAGCCATGCCACAAGAGCAGCTGGGTTAAAGCCTGTAGAGCCTCTATGGATATCAGACTTTCCTTGCATTTTTGGATTTGACATCCAGAGTCAGACAGTAAATGTTAACAATTTTAATACTGTAATAATTTGTGTACTGCTGAGCATACGTTTTGTTTAAGCTCTGCTGTCCATTTGAGATCTGTACCAACTCAGTGGGACACAAACTTACATGCTGCTGCCAAGCATCAGTGTATCATATTCCACCCCCACACCACCATAGCAACTTTCTTCTTGTTATGACCAATCCTGTGTATGGGGTGCAGTGGAGGAGACCCTCTACCCCTCTGCCAGACCTTCTCCATTGAGTGTTGCTTTGCTCAGAGATAAGAACAATTCATTTAGCTGGGGTGCGTATGTTTTCCTTTTCCAGGTTTTGGGGCATTTCAAACCTTATGGTAAAGGCTATTTGATGTGTTTATCTTAGGCAATTGATTTAAAATAACTTATCCTCATGCAGATGCTGTGAGGTACATGCTGTCTGTCCCCATTGGACAAGTTCAGAAGTGGGGTAGACAGAGACAGTGTGACTTTTCCCAAGACATCAAGAAAGTCAGAAGCAGAACAGGAATAGGTGCAATAAGTGTTCAGCAAGCACAAATTTGGGGGGTTTTTATTGCAAAAACATCTTAGTGTTGATAAGGAAATACATTACAGTCCCTGTCAGGACAGTGTCAAATGCAAATATTTCCCTTATATGTAGTCATAGCTCTTATTTTAAATGATGGAGAGATCTTGGTGGAAATTTTGGGGCCACAATCAAAGTCTTTTTGTCTTGTTCATGCATGAACAGAGCCTATGAGCAAATCTTAGCATCTGGAGATATAGTTTTGTTATTTTCTCTTGCATTTCTGGTAAAACAAGTGCCTATTTGGGAAGCCATGAAAACACATATATCCAGAGGTATATACATATACATAAAACCATACGTATTTTTAACTTACCTAAGATCTGTGTCTTCAGACAAACATAAAAGAACAGGAACTTTTCTTATTCGTATTTTCAAGCAGCAGTTCTGTAAAACATAGTACTGCCTAAAAGTGAACACAGAAGCTGATTTCATAAATATTTTCAGATCTGAGATTGAAATTAAGAACAAAGTACTGCAGTATGTAACTAGAGATTTAAGAATTACTGATATCTTTTGTTTTCAAAGTGCAGTAGTTAGGTTTTCTTTACTTCTTTGTATTTACCTGCAAAGAAGCAAATTCACATTTTTCCTGAAACAATTGACCACTGAGCCCTAAGACTCTATGTAAAATGGTAAAGGGAACTAAACCTCTTTATTCTTGTGTAACTCATTAGCTAACATCAACGATTAGAGCTAATGTTTCCATCTAAAACAATTCAAGTGCCTCATTAACGGGGATAGATTTTCTTTGATCTAATTACTTAATGTCCCAGATATATGGGAAATTCAGAGATCAGCACTGAGAAATCTCTGAAGACCTAGTCACATCTAGAAACGTGAATTTGCATGTAGACTTTGGAAATGTTTCTAATGATAACGAGCCTTGTTTTGTCTGCTGGCAGTGCTTAGTCAAATGTTTAATGAAATCACATTGATGATAGCTAGAGACAGAAGATGATGGCTGTTTGCTGAGTATGATTTAATCTCCATTATTATAGGCAAGTGGATTGCAAATTTCCATAATTAAACATCCAGTGCACTGGTCAGATTCTGTTGTAAAGTTTGGTAATTGCTGTTGTTGGGAAAACAGTCCAGCGGGGTGTTGCTGTCACATGATGAGCTTTTGAGGCTGAGCTAATAGGATGCCCTTTTAAAATGTTCTCCATGTTTTCTGCTTTAGAGGCAGAGGATACCATCATGGAGATTTCATCAAAAGAAAATACTCACTTTTTCTCAAACAACACAGTCTTGCCTTTAGACCGATCTTCATTCAAATCCGAATCGTCCGCATCCAAGGAAAAGCAGTCATGTTGTGGAGGTATAAAGGTAGAGTAAGAGTTTTTGAATATTCCAGTAGGGACTTAGAAAATCTCTTTCTTTTCTTTTTTTTTTTTTTTTTTTTTTTTTTTAAAGAATGATCCCTTTTTAAGTTCTGATTATGTCTTGCTGAGTGAGTATGAAATTGTTAGAGATATTTATAAGTCATAAGAAAATCTTCTTAAGATCTGTATTTGCCTAACATTTGGCAGTCATCAAATATAATTTGTTGGTTGAGGCTTGCATATTATGAGATCTTCAAGAGCCATCCTGAAAAGTCCCTCTGTCTTCTTTACTGCACAACCTGAAGTTAAGAACAGAGCACTGGCAGACAGATACCACAGGCAGCTGTCAGATTGCTGTTTTTACAGGTTGCTTTTTTAAGATTGTAGCCATGGTAGTCTCTTGGGCTCTCCAAAGTAATATTTGTATTATAGTCCATGTGTTTTGAGTGCTTTATTATGAAAGCATTTTTGTAATAATTCCTTATTCAAGAGAACTCTGCATGAGGTGACTTTGCAATGGAACTGCAGAGGTATCACCACTGTATCGACATTTCTCTCACCCACAGCCAATGACATCAGCAATAGTTGCCCTGAAGTCTATAAATTTTAAAATTTTTTGTTTTGAAATATGAGTTGTATTAAATAAATTTTGTACCATAATATAATTCTACCATTGCTCCTCCACTTGCTACAAAGATAATCCAATATCCTCAATAAGTAAAAATTCAGTCACAGATTAGCCAGTCAGGAAGCAGCTTATTAGCTCCAGAAATAGAAAAGCAATAATATTTCAGCTCAGTTTCTTTCTCTTCAAAGGGGTTGTGTCTTCTGGGAACCCAAACCAATAAAACTAATGTATTCCTGTAAAAACATAGAAAACCTCTCTTCTTTTGTGAACTAAGCCTTTTTGAGTTCTGATTAGGTCTTGCTGAATCACAATGAAATTATTAATAATATCTCTAAGTCATAAAAAAGTCTGCTTCAGGTTTTGCCTAACATGCAGATTCAACAGGTTGCTTTTACCAATTATCAACCTTCCTATGTCTTAAAATTGCCTTTATTAACCAGAAGGATGTGGTGAAATATCTACTTACAAGCACTGATAAACCAGAGGAGAATGTGAAATCATGTGTACCTTTCTGTCTCAGCCCTAAACTGGGAGTGTCTCTCCACTGCCGCACAACAGGGACTGTTGCAAACCCAGTAAAAAAGCTTATGCCAAAGACATGCAGAAGCATTTCAAGCTGTATTTTACCTATACAACTTTCCTGTAAAAAAACACATGTGCATTCACATTGCTATTTAAAATCCAAAGGCATAAACATACAGAAAATGTAAAATATTAAGGCAATACTTGTACTAGAGAGCTCCATGAGAGCTGCTGCTGTAGGAGGAAAGAACCAGAGAGGGGGTTTATATGCTTATTTACCCACAACTGGTTCTGAAGGAGAGATAGCCAGCACTGGATAAAGTGCATTGAATGTGACACAGAGATATATTTGAACCTTAAGAATTTTCATTCAGCAGTGATGTTGTTACCACTGTGCCTTGTCAAATGATGAGATGTTGGTAAGGAGTTTTATACTGGAGGGGAGTACATTGCTCCCAGCACCTGCTTTCTGGGAGTGTGATTGTCAGAGAGGATTAAGGAGCAGTACAAGGTTCTGGACCTCTATTCATATGAAAGCTTCCCGTGTCTCTTGATTTCTGCAACTGGGTTTTTCAGAAATCATCCACGTTCATATTCATATTGAGCCAACACCACCTGCATCTAAAGGTAGAAGGCAATGTTCTTGTTTCCGTGACCAATTGCACTGTGTGTGAGTATCCCTGGAGCTCATAAACTCAACAGGGCTGCATTCAGTGAGGGCAAATTTAGGCAATAGATCTGCAGGGGCAAACAGTTGGTGCTAAGAACCCTAAACTCCCACTGTATGCATTTCAGACCAGCCCTCATCTTCCAGGTTAATTTGGTGGGAAAGGGGCTCAGTCTGCACATCTGGAGTATGTACCAAAGCACCATGAAGGGAGATGGAGTTTAATTTCCAAAGCCCACTCCCGATTCCGAAGAACACGCTAAAACAGATACAGTGATAGCTAAGAGAAAACTGTCTCTGCAAAACAGAAGGATGGGAGAAGATTGTCCCCAGCCAAATACAGGGTGCACTCTAAGGAAAATGCATCTATCAGGGGTTGTAAGAGGTCTTGTAGGGGAAGGACGAGCCTAGAAGGAAATTGCCTGACAGGTCACTGTTCATCTCACGAAGCATGTAACATGTTTAAAAATGTCCAAAAACTCCCCTCCCCACCAAGCCACCCTTAGCATTTACCCCTATGGTTACTGTGTAAGATACTCCTTCCTTAGAAAGTCACAACTCTCTGTCTTTCAACAGAACAGCAGCTTTGGCATCCACCTGAAATTAGCAGTGCTTGAGAGTCAATTTAGTTTTTATCAATATCGCTCATAAGAGATGAACAAATCTGCAATCTAGCATTTAATAAGAAGTAGGAGAAATATTGATGTAGTTATTTGGCAAAAGAAGAGGTGGGAATGCAAAACTTGTTTAAAAATAATTCATAATACTTCTGTACTGCCTGATTTTAATCACTGCCATTTTTTTTCACAGATATTTCTTGGTGCGTTGTCTTTTGTTTATTTTGCTAAAGCACTGTCAGGAAGTTATCTAAAAAGTACTATCACACAAATAGAAAGAAGATTTGACATCCCTTCCTCTTTGGTTGGTGTTATTGATGGAAGTTTTGAAATTGGTATGTGCTGTAGAAATCCATTTTTATTTTCAGAAAAAAAGAGTGATACAATTTGTTGTGAAGAATGATTGTATGATTCTCCCTGAACCAGGAAACCGAGCAAGATTCACCTAGTAAATTAAGTGGGACTATCAGTATGATTATGTTTGATAGGATAGGATTGCTAATACAAGCAATTCAGCATAGGCATAAAAATTCGTAATTTGATAAGTTTAGCATCTGGCTAATTCATACCAGTAGAAATTTTGAGTGTTGAATGAGCATTTGCCTGGACAGATTTCTGCTTTCCCTCTGCTCTTGTCAATAATCCAGCTCCCCAACAAGTGTTTGTCCTTTGTGATTTATTAAGCAGCAGGAGGACAAGCCTCTAACTGCAATCTACATTTCTTGTCCAGTCCCTCTCCTTCCCTCTCACACTATGGTGAAGTGTGTCATTGTCTCTTACAATTTCAGATTACTGAATTTATCTCGTGGCTGTTCAGTGGACTGTGGTACTCACAGGAACGAAATCTTAGCCTAAGTGTATAAAACTCTGATTCCCCTTTTTTCCGCTTCTCTCGTTATGCTCTCTTCAGCTGGCACAGTCTTTCTCCTCTTTTCCAGCTGTTTATCCAAAGGTTTATGGTTTTCCTATCACAGAAGGCATTGGGCTCCTGTAGAATGTCTGGAAAGAGGGAGAAAGACCAACCTCATCAGCCCTCTCTCCCTGAAATCGGTGTCTATACTCCATACTAGGAGTTGTTATTTTAGGGGATCTCTTATCGACAAGCAGTAAAACTCAGTTTTCCTTTTATACTCTCAAAGGGAACCTCCTAATCATAATTCTTGTGAGCTACTTTGGTGCAAAGCTTCACAGGCCAAGAATAATTGGAGCAGGCTGCTTAATTATGTCAGCTGGAACATTCCTAATTGCGATGCCCCAGTTCTTCATGGGAAGGTAAGTGCAAAGTGCTCAGTGTTTTCCAGCTGGGCTGTGCACACTGAATGGCAGCTCACTCAAATATTTAGGCATTGATTGTGAAGATAGAAATAGTCATAGGGGGATGTGGTTGCTTAATTTAATACTTTGTGAACGGCTTTATTACTGTAGAGCAAATAATGTAACATGTATACTATTTTCAGTTGTAATCAACTGATTTTTTATTAGTCTGTGATCTTGATTGGCCACATTTTGATATGGTTTAGGAATTATTGAAATGTCAGTGACTAAACTCAGGAAGACAGCCTCAGTACCAATCACAAGCTGGAGGATACACCAGTGTCTGATAATCTCCTAGTCCAAATTCATGTATCATAGTAGAGCAAAGTGCCTGTTAAACTGAAATTAATGACTGATGCAAAAAGAACCAATGGGACAATTTTCATGTACTGCTGCAGTGTAAATAGAGTTCTGTTTATCCCCTGTGAACTATCACTGGCAATGGATCCAGATGGATTCATATGGATGCAGATGAAATTTGCATTTAAGTGCTATAGGCCTATCTGGTACTAACAGATCTGACTGCTTTTCCTTATCATTACCTATGAATAAATACAACTTTGTTTTCCAAACAGATACCGGTACGAAAGATTCCCTTCCACCATCAATTCCACTGTCAGTATCTCCCCATGTCTGCAGGATAAAAACCAAACTCCACTCTCGGCCTTGGAAAAATCTCAAGCAAAAATAAACGCAGGTGAGAATTATCTCTGCAAAATATTGGGGCTGGTAGTGCTCACTATCATCAGTGTTTCCCAAATCTTTCTGTCAGGAGAGCCCAGTTTTGGTTAGAAGGAAGTGAAAAAGTTCTCTAAAATGGGATGTGGTGACAAATTAAAAAAACAGCAAAATTGTAGTAACTATGAGGCAGCTCATGCTAAAAATGTGTTTCTCCTGAGCTTTTTCACAGTTTTCCTACTGTTTCTCCCACAGTAGAAGTATTTTAGGAGCCCTGAGCTTTGAGTGTCAAACTGTTATTATAAACACATTGTTGTTGTCTCTTGCTACATGCACAGGATGTGAAAAGGAAGCAGGCTCTTCCATGTGGATCTATGTTTTACTTGGAAATCTTTTGCGTGGAATAGGTGAAACCCCTATCCAGCCCCTGGGAATTACATACCTTGATGATTATGCTGTTGAAGAGAATGCTGCCTTATATATTGGTAAAATAAATATTTCTTTTTTTCTTGATGGATTTTTCCCCAGAGGAAACTGAGTCATTCTGAAAAATGGAATGAATGTTATTGAATTAACTTGCCCTGATTGTTTTGTTTGCATAATTTCCAATATTAAAGTTTATTTAACATGTACACTCAAGGGACCAAGATCCCATTTAATTATACCAGCACAGTTCCATTATCTTAATTTAGTGAAAGAATTTGACCTTGGGTTCCTGCTGTTACCCTAATCTTCCTAATTCTTCTGGATGTGGACTGCTGAGCCTCCGTGCACATTCAGTTCTCTGGAAAGTGATAAAAACAGGAATTCTTTTAAGCACTTAAAATAGAATTTCACTGGGCACTCAAAACATTCCCTCCAGGTTCATGTAGAATTATAAACAATAGTGCTGAAACTTTAGAAAGTGGGTACCACAGTTTCCTTGTGTTCATTGTCTGACCCACTGCACATTCACTTGAAATATTAGCAAAAAATCCTATCTCATCAGCATCTGCTCTTGACAAGTTTCCAGCCAGGCAAAAGGCAAAAAAAATCAGATTCTTTCTGTAAAAGATTCAGTCTTCCTAGATTTCCAGGTGAATTCTGCAAAATCGGAGTATTCAGAAAGTTTGGCTGAGGGTGTATTGAAACATATTAACATTGAAAACCAAAGCAATGTGATTTCTCAGCCTGTTTAGGGTCTACCTCAACTTAAAGTGATCAGTTAACTTTACACAATGACATTTGCTTTCCAGTGACTTTAATCTTGGTGGCTGAAAGGTTTCTAGCAATTATAGATTGGTGCTGCTACTGAGTTTAGGCCATTAGGTTTCCTGACTTTTTTTCCTTCAGGCTGAATTTATCTGTTTAATTGGATAACAATAAAAAGTGTCATTGTAGTGGGGAAAATTTTATTGATTACTTTTTTCCTTCTTGAAAATATTTCAATTTGTGCAACTGTATCACTTGTTACTCATCACATGCCATAATCTGCTGCCAGATGCAGAAGAACCAGTGCCTTTTTTAGCTCAGGAGCCTAACAGTGCCCTGTTTTCTATTCCAGGCTGTGTGCAGACAGTCGCGATTATAGGGCCAATATTTGGCTTTCTCCTGGGATCCCTGTGTGCCAAACTTTACGTTGACATTGGCTTTGTAGATCTGGGTAAGTCAGAACACTCAGGCTTTAAAAATTCAGTCAGGCTCCAAAATGCCCATTTTGGGCCAAGAACTATCTGGTTATCTTCTAGGCATGAGGAGCTATCAGGGGCAGAGTAGGCACTTTCTGAAATGGAAAGGATGACAGCAGTGCAGGGGTCCATGCAGCACAGGCTGGCAAGGGTGGGTGTAGAGGAAGGAGGAGGTCTGGCTCTTCCCAAGCCCAAGCAGATCTGTAGTGGGTGCCTCCAAGAGGTGCTCTGGTGAGGAGGCTCTGGGGAGATAATGGGAGACAGGAGGAAGCAGGAGCGAGGCTCAGGATCCTGTGTGTGCTTTTTTAATATCCTGTTGTTGCCTAGAAAAGTGGTTTGGCAGGGGGTACCTAGTCTCCTGATTGCCCTCCTTCTGAGAAAACAGGGAAAAAAAAAAAAACAACAAACACCAAAAAAAAAAAAAAAAACCAGGAGGAAAACAGTTTTTCCCTGGGACTTTTATGCAGAAGAGAGTGGCCACCTGAACTGCCCCACGTGCTGGTCCTTGTAGCATCTCAGGGGATGTACGAGGGGCACAGCAGTGTCAGGGTCAGGGCTGGCAGGTCCTCACCGTGTCCCCACAGCTGCTCCTGTAAAACGCCCCTAGTGACACACAGCACAGCTAAACCTGGTGAGGAGGGCTTGGAAAGCCCTTGCAAAACCACCCTCCTCATTATCAGCAAATATTCTCGAGATGTGTTTATTTGTTTCTCCCTTTCTTGTTTCTCCAGACGGCGTCACAATAAGTCCCAAGGACGCGCAGTGGGTGGGCGCCTGGTGGCTGGGGTACCTGATAGCCGGCGTGATCAGCGTCCTGGCCGGCATCCCCTTCTGGTTCCTGCCCAAGCACCTCCCAAACCCCCAGAGCAGGAAGGACTCCAGCACCTCCTCGGAGCAGTCAAGGTTCATCACTGAGGAGAACAAGGACCGGCGCAAATCCTGTGAGCAGCAAGCGAAGCTTGCTGAGATGACAAAAGGCAAATCACCAGAGTTTTCTTCCTGATTGTTGAGTTTTTCTCTCAAAGTCTCTTAGACTTAAAAATTTTGTACTTTCTGAGGCCATATTTTAATGGCCTCAGAGCGGTGATTTTTCCCTCAGGTTTCACTCTCCAACTCAATAACACACACAAGCAAGATCTCTTCAGTGTTCCCTGGACTTGTTATTGCATGAGAATTTCTTTGGCTGAGATTTGCAAAATTACAATAGTGGCCCAGCACATATCATGAAGCTCTGAAAAAAGTTTTTATTCACATATAGTGACTGTTGCAGAAATGGTAGTCAAAAGAAAAAAACAACAAAAAAAAACCCCTTGGTTTTTGCTAATTTTTTTCTCCATAAGGTCATGCATTAGCAAAACACATACAACATCTGGTCAGAATATAGATAGGCACAGAGCAGCGACAGTATTAGAGGAGGCTGTCTGGGTTTACACAGGAGCTGCTTTGCGCAGTTGCATTGCCTTGGCTCTACTTTGCCAAAACCATTTTCCCTCAGTACTTGAATCTGTACCTCAATGTGTCTGTGCTTCCTGCCAGCTGTGCTGAGCACTCCTTGCCCCAAATTAAGCTAAACAGTGAGGACACACAGAAACCAAATAATTCCTCGTTTATGATGGAAAGAAGTTATATAAAACAAGGTATCTCTTCTGGGAAATTGATGCTGAGTGTTTTGCTCCACTGTTCCCCTGCCCAGAAATGGGGGAGCTGTTAAGAGCATCACGGAGCTTCACAGAGTCTCTCTGAAATGTTTGGCAGTTTGGGGGTTTGTTGGAAGGTGCACACGTGTTACAAAGCATTACTGACAGTAGTTATTATCTCTCTGGCCTGCCTGTTATTTCTGCTATTCTGTCTTGCAGACTTCCTGCCATCACTGAAGAACCTCTTTGGGAATCCAGTTTACATTCTGTATTTGTGTGCAAGTATCATTCAGTTCAATTCTTTAATTGGCATGGTGACATATAAGCCAAAGTATATTGAACAACAGTATGGGCAGACATCTTCAAAAACAAACTTTGTTATAGGTAATGCTATATCTGCTTCTTGATATCTTTAAAATGGACATTTTAGGAGTGGCATGTACATACATATAGGAAAAATTGTCATTTTTAGGGTATGTTTATTTCTTCTCCTTCCTCGTCTGACTTTAAGTAATAGCTTATAGAAGGGAAGTTATTTCATTTATGCTTCAGCACTGGTTAACTCTGAGTTTATCTATGCAAGAGTTACTGTAAAGTTTACATGATTTGATACCTTAATTCCCATTTAACTGATAATTTAGGAAGTAATATATGTACAACACAAGAAAATAGCTGAGAAGTAATTTTAAAATAGTTTACATTAATTTATCGTCAGACAGATCTGCTGCCTTGATGGCTCCCCATTTGTTTCAACAAAACAAAGATCAGCTCAGTGAGTGCTGAAGGTGACTCTCTGAAGGGACTGGTGTGAAATAAAAGGAAGTCAGATCATATCCCAGGCTGTCCCATACAGCACGAGAGAGAAGCTGCTTCAGCCTTTGGGTGCAGAGATGGACATTTCTGTAGCTGACTTCAGGAGGGTGGACCTGACTGCCCAGGTGCTGAACCTGCATGTGGGGTTCAGCTCAGAGGTCCAGGGCTTCAATAGCATTAACCAGCAAAGAGGTTTACATCTCCCTAGACCAGAGGGAGCTGCCTTGTTTCACAGCAGCATTAGCTGCACAACAACAGAGGTATATATGTGCAGAAAAGCTGCAGTGATCCATTGTGCTATGTTAATTCCTTAAAGATAGAAGCTGGAATTTCCTGGCACGAAACTCCTCCAAGAGAGGAGAAATCTTCAAGTACAGTCGATGGCCAAAGAAAGTCCAGAAAACAATCCCTACATTCAGTATAGCTGTTCTCATTGTATTTAAAGACTTTCTGGAGCTAAGCTTCCAAGTATGTGCAAACTGAGTGAGGATTAAGAACCATTTGATTTCTCTGAGCATAGGGCCTATATCCAAGAGAGTGTGTGGTGGCCACGGAAGGATCCTGTCCCTGCAATAAGGTGGTTTCTCTTCCTCCTTTTCCTTTCTCTCCAGATCCACCCTTCCTAAGAAACCTAAGGGCTGACTCAAACTCACAGTGTTTATTTCTCTTTCACTACCTCTTTTACTCTTTCTTCTTTTTTAAAAAACTCTATCACAATCTCTGATAGATATCGAAATTGTCAGAGCAAGTTGAAGCACTAAAAAAAAAAAAAAAAGGTAGGTCTTGCTCCAGCTTTCATAAAACTAAATTTGTCCTCTAGGAATCAGCAGATGGCTCCACTGACAAACTAACTGTGGAAAAAAACACCTAGCTTAAGAAATTGGAAGAGCATTATCTAAACTTTATCCATAATCTCTCTGTCAAAGAACGAACAAAGAAGCATGTCCTTGGGAGTAAGTTTTTCAAAGCTGTCCCAGCACCTTTGTAACACTCCAAGGATCAGTCTAAGTCTGGACAAAATAAAATGCACTGACTGAAGATCTTTTATGTTTTGTTCCTTCATCTCATTTCTGCAGCTGTTTTTGTGGCTGACAAGCTTAGCCCATTGAGCTGGGGTTTTCATTAATACAGATTTTTCTGTTTGATTTCAGGTCTTATTAACATTCCTGCTGTGGCCTTTGGCATATTCTCTGGAGGACTGATCATGAAGAAGTTCAGAATTGGTGTTTTGGGCACTGCAAAGCTTTCCTTGGGATCATCTTTCTTTGGTTACCTCTTGCTCCTGTCGTTGTTTGCGATGGGCTGTGAGAACTCGGATGTGGCCGGACTGACTGTGTCGTACCATGGGTATGCTGGGAAGGCCCTGCTTCAGCAGAAAGGGCTGCTGCCAACCAAACTCCTTCCTCATCTTATTTCACCAAGTATATATTGTTGAAAAGAGAGTGAGTGGCCTGAATATGCCTCCCAGAAATTTGATTCCAATCGGTGGAAACCACTCCATTCCAGTAGGTGTTGTGTCACAACCCTCTCATGATTATGGTATAAACCAGAGGGGTTTATGTCACAAGTGCAGATTATTTTCCTGATTACTTTTTAATCATTATTATTGCCATGGGACCCATCCTTTGAGCCCCGTGATTCCTGGAAATGTGAGGAACTCAGTAGGGGGGATGAGATTCAGTTGTGTCTTGCCTCTGTGTGCTGCTGGACAACGATGGCATTTAACAGCCTTTGAACTGAAAACACGAGGGTTCAGGGATTAACCGTGATGTTAACCGTGAGCTACACCTGAGGCTGACATTTCTGCCCATGCTATTACTCTGTAAATCTATAACTTTCTGGGAGGAGTTTCCAGTAGTGACTCACAGCAGCCCCAGTAGCTGCTCCACTGGTGCCTGATGGCTGAATTTGGCAGAGAGCTGTCGTGCAAAGTATCAGACACTCAGGTTGGATGAATCCCATTCTGATGAGTTCCTTGCTAAGTTCTACAGAGACCATTTCCCATGAGTACCTCAATCCCTTCTTTGCCCCTTGCCTAGATGTGCTAAAACTGCATCAAGCTTCAGATAACTAAAACCTGCGAAAATCTGAGAAAATGCAAGAATATAAATTGTTAGTTGTCCCCCTTCATAAAGTAAATACTATTTCAAAGTAGGTGGCGTGATAATGTGAAAACCTTTGGATAACAGAGAAATAAGGATTTGCAGTGCTGTGTGCATGGGAAGAGACAACCTTTAATGGGCCTTAGAGAAAAGGTCTGGCCGGGTGCATAACCTGTGAGGTGATCCTGATTTCCTCTGCTAGGAAACACCTTTGCAATTTCTCCTTTTTCCACAGAGCTAAACCAATGACTGATTACGAAGAAGCCCTGTTTGCAGAGTGCAACTCGGGCTGTTTGTGTTCCAAGGACACCTGGGACCCCGTCTGTGGCGACAATGGAGTCACGTATGTGTCCGCCTGCCTCGCCGGCTGCCAGGCATCCAACGGCAGTGGGAAAAGCACTGTAAGACAATCTTGCACTTCCATATGAGATGTGAGAATCTTTTCTAATACCACCGGGTCTGTCAGAGTAAGTGGATTAAAAATGAGCATGGCACATCCTCTTCAGCCCTGAACTCCTCAGGGGTTTTTAGCAGTCTGCCACCCACATTTAAAATTTTCTCACTTGCTGTTGCCAGCAGAAATCACAAGCAGAGAATGTTGGAGGCTTTTTTTTTTTTTTGAGCAGTTGGCTACCAAGACTGTTGAAATGAAACTAGTAACTACATTCCTCAACAGTAGATACTTTATAATTTTCTCCTTCCTGGAATAAGCCTTTTCCTTTTGTAAAACATTTCCCACTTCGAATTTAAACTTTCAGCCACCCAGAAAAGCATGATGTGCAATTCTTAACATCCACGTCTCCACTGCTTAGGTTATCATACACTTTTGCCTGCTCTCTTCCAGGTATTTTTTAACTGCAGCTGCGTGGGAACCTTTGAATCTTCACAAAGCTCCTCAGCTGTGGCAGGACCATGTCAAAAAGGAAATGAGTGTCCCAAAATGTTTCTGTATTTTCTGGTGATATCGGTTATCACTTCATACACTTTGTCAGTAGGTGGCACACCCGGATACATACTGCTTCTAAGGTAAGAAGTAATTTCTACTAGCATTGCGAAATGTTTTCAAAGTGTTTTGACATGTGACCTGTACTCCCTGCCCTCCTGGGATTCCTAGTACTGCGAAATGTTTTCAGCTATGCAAGGTGGCATATTCCATATAATTGTTCTGTCCCAGATTTTTCTCCTTGTTTTAAAGATTGATTTAGCATGTGGTTTTTCTTTTTTTTTTCCTATTGTGATAATCCCAGATTTATTGAATGCTTGTCCCAATGCGCATTTAACTGCTGGAACGATTTGACCATCACTGACTGTAAGTTTTAAAACTAATTTTAGATAGGGCAAAAGGCATTTAATACTACCAGTGCTTACTCTGGATTTTCATCAGCTACTTGCAGTTTTTGGATTCCAAGTCCTACTCGGCTCTGTTTTGGAAAGCTTTCTTTCTCAGTTCCTTTTTCCAAATTATTTCCACATGAGCACATTCTACTTCTCAAACACAACAACAGCAAATCTGGTCTAACTAATCTTTAGTACTATAACAGTGTTTTCTTACCCCCAAATTCTCTTTGTTTTTGAGTTAAATTTTCTGGACCAGGCTTTGTCTCATTGCTGGTATCTTTATATCATATGGGCAATGCCAGTGTTAGAATTGGCTGAACACAGACCATATGAAAAAACCTAAATAAAGAAATGTGACTTCAGCTACGGTTCCATCACAATCCTTGAACCAGAATAAATATTCACACAGACACTTTCAGAAATGGTTGAGGTGAGGATCCTTCTGCACTGCCCTGCGCAAACACTGCCAGTGAGGTGGATATAAGCTGCACAGCTCTCCTCACACACCTTGCAGGGCTACCACTGAGTGCTGCAAAATCACACAGCATCTCTCTCTCCCCAGGGACTCACTCCAAGAATAATCACATTATAATCCATTTTAGACAATTTTTGCTGAAGCTTCTACACAACTGAACTGTCCCTGCACCAGGAGGAGGATGATTCATGAGCCTGCAGCAAAGCCTTCAGGATTTATGCCAGATTGCTCTCTGTGGTTACTCCTGACACGCTGGATAAATATGGGCACAGAGCTGTGCAGGGATGCAATTCCCTTCCCCTTTCTCTCTATGTGATGTCTCCCTTCTATCCCTAAGACATATGGTGGAAAATGTACAGATCTGGTACCACACAGGGCCTCAAAACTGTGGTGGCCATGCTCAACCTCCTGCTTTTCTTCTCGTCTGCCCTGCAGAAAAGATTAAGGGTTTGGAAGGAGATGTTCATAGCTGAACACCTACATGCTTAAATCACACAGAGCTACCTGCCCTTCTTAGCCCTAAGGACTTGCTCTTGGGGTCTTACTGCTTAATCAATTTAGTTAGAGAAGCTTAGGAAGGTTTTCAATTACAGCACTAAAGCACATTGTTATATGAAATCAGCAAAACAGTTTTATTGGTTCTGCTCCAAAGCTTTTATGACCATTAAAAATCATTTTACTTTGAGAGATATTTAACTGAAACTGAGAAGTTATGTGTTTTCCTGCTGGATTGAACGCATCTACCTTTGATGTTCAGCTCAATAAAACATGTTTCAGTGAGTTCAATCCTTTTTTATTTTTATTTTTTTTCTGCACACAAATGACCTGTGGGCACAATTTCACTTTAAGCTCTTGCTTACTTTTCCCCTTTTTGAAATCCATCACTGACTGACTTTCTCCAAAAATCTGGCTGAATTGAAAGTGTGCTTCTGTTACCAGAAGGAAAACAAATTTTCTTTGAACACAAATAGTCCCAAGGTCAAGTTGCAGACTTCATTATGTATTTTTTTCCAATGATCTGTTTTAAAAATTATTCAGTATCCAGACATCTCTGTTAAGATTCCAGTACTTAAGCAAGCTGATGTTTTCAGATGAGCAGATATCATTGCACCTGCCATGGAGCACAAATACAGCGAAATCCCTAAAAGCCTGGAAGATTTAGTGACATTTACTTTAATAGTTTGCACACTGAAATCATTGAAACATGCTTGCAGTTGGTGACCAAGTCATTTGCTAAAATGTCGTTTTGGTGGTATTAGTAATTACAGTAGCCCAGGAACTTGAGAAAGGCCTGAAGTTTTTGAGAAAAATGCTCTGTATTTCAGATAGCTGTTATTCCAGCACCAGCTATTAATAGCAGGTGATTAGGCAGTGGAAAGGAAGTCTCAGATCTCCCCAAGAGGTCTGGCTATCACTCAGGATCACAAAGGACTCCTGTTTCCGTGCAAAGACAATAAAAAGGCTAAAACAATTTTTTTTCATCTGAAAAAGAATATATTTTTTGAAAGATATAAATCCTATGAAGCACATATTAAATATCCAGTTATTGGTTTTATTTTTGCCCTCAGATTTGTTTAGGAGCACTCTAGGCTGAGGCATGTTTGTGTAGCAAGTGTCTGGTAGGAGAGCAAGACACTGTTTTTCCAACTTAAAATCATTTTATAGTCATGCCCTCGTAGATGGCAGTGTTTGTGTAAGGCACAATCAACAGATTGTATGATGATAATCCATGACCAGAGCATTAGAGAATAAAATGTTGAAAACTATCACTGGTGAGGAAAAACAGTTCTGAAATGTCTTTATTATTTCTAAAACATATCCCCAAGTACATGAATTTCTGCAGAAGCAGAGGCCATCCTAGTTCAGAGCACATAGCCTGAACCTCCAGAGTGCTCTGTTCATCCATAGTGACAACTAAATTTCAGCCCATTTTATTTTTTCTGATTTATAGTGAATAGAATGACTGTGACAAACGTTTTATTAATTACCCTGTTGATATACATGTTAACCTACATATCAAAAACGTCCTTGTGACTGGTACTACTCACTTGCCAAAATCAAGCATATGCCCGGATTTGTGCTGGGTTAGGAATTGTCATAGTCAGGTACGTGCAGGGAGGAGCAGCACATTTGAGCAGCTGGTGGAGGAGCAGGTGATTCCTGCTAAGAGAGGCTCCAAACACACCCTGCTGACAGCAGGGATGGGAAAGACAGCTGTTCTCCTGCCCACCAGCTCCCCCTCCCTCAAGAAGCCAGGATGATGATCTAAGGCTGGAGCAGGGCTCATCTGGAGCCAGGAGAACTGGGTGGGTGTGTTGGACTCACCCTGCAATTTCATAAGACTCCAAATGCAAATGGTCAGAGAATGGCTTGGAGGATTTCCCTTTACAGGAGGTGTGATCCTGATCCTAGAAAGAGGCAATGAAAAGTGAATGCCTAATACCTTGTACAAGCCTGGGACCTGATCCTGAATTTCAGGGAGTGTCTAACTGAATAAAACCATCCAATGGATGCATGATTTCACTATCAATTTCCTTGTCCTGTGTTAGTAACACCTACGTGCTGATATCATCTGAAAATCCACAACCATCTTAAAATGTGATGTTGAATATAGATGTTCAGAATTCCTGGATGTTGTTTTGATTTTATCGCCTTTTTTACATATTTCTGCAATTTGGTTCAAATCTGTGTCATTAAAGAGGAAAAAGTCACATTTCTTTTCTTTCTTTTGTTTTCTCTTTGTGTTCTAATTATATACACCTGATGCTTTATTTCTATTTAACACCTTTTTTTATCATCATTCTTTTTAGATGCATTAAACCCCACTTGAAATCGTTTGCACTTGGTATCTATACCCTGGCAATAAGAGTACTTGGTAAGTCCATTTTCACTCCTGAATCTGTTTTAATACACTCCTCACTAGTTGTTTATCTCAGAATTAAGATTTGATTGTTGGAAAGAACGATGTCTACCTCCAAATAAATGTAATATAATTTTTAAAAAAAGGTTAGAAAAATGAAATTGTTTCATACTTCATAAATCACATAACTATGTCTTAGGGATAATTAAAATACACAAGGCCAATATTTATAGAGATGTGATCCTTTAGACTATGAAGCTTGTCTCCTTACTCAGCAACAAGCACAACAGAACAGCTGTGGCTGAGAATTTGTGATTGCTTTTCAGGCACATATTCACCAGTTTTGAAGAGAATTAAGCGGAGAACAGGTGTGCCTGGGGGTGGGGTTCACTGCAGCCTTGTGCTAGAGCCACTTGAAGGCAAGGGTAACATGAGATGCCAATGAACTGGAAATTCTAGAACCCTCTAGGTCTTCGTGAAAAAAAATTAACAAGAAAGTCACCTATTTAAATGAGCAGAGTTGGATGAACTGGATGAAATTACATCAGAACAAACTCTTGGCTTCTTTCTTACACCTTTGCAGGCCATAATTTTCTCTCCAGGCTTATTTTCTTCTCCAGCAACCATGGGTGGCTCCCCAGGTAACACAGAGTCCAGGATGTCCAGCACGTGACAAAAAGCTCTTTCTTTCCATCACCCCCAAGAACTGCAGTAGGTTTGCCCCTGCCACAGGAGGATCTCAAGATTCTTGAAGGATTCCTGCAGCCCCACTGCAGCCTCCCAGCCCCACTCCCTCTGTCCCTTCTCATCCCCACCCCCCAACACACAGGACACCCCTACACCTGAGCTGAACAGACTCCAGCGCTCTCAAGAAGGGAGAAATACTTCCTATTTTTTTCCCCAGGGATGTCCCACAGGGTGAGGAAACCAAACCATGGCCAGCACTCCTTGCACTGACTTCCACAGGCTTTTTGATGTTTTGTCCTGTTTTCCTGGCTCCCCACAGGGAGGAAAGGGTGGTGTGTGCCTGGGCAGCACAAGGCACGTCTTCTCAAACCAGCTAACAGCGTGGAAGTGTCATTGCTGTTAGAATGTGTTATTAATGTTAACGTTCTGCATGAACGTGCCTCTAGATCAGAACTGATCACCCTGGAAAGTAAATTTCTTACCTCTGTTTATTTGTTGAACACACCCAGCGGGGATTCCAGCCCCAGTGTATTTCGGAGTAGCCATAGACACCACTTGCCTGAAATGGGGAAGCAAAAGATGCGGGGGAAGAGGAGCGTGCCGACTCTATGACTCCAGGGCTCTCAGGTAACAGCTCTTCTCCATTCATTCTTTAACTTCTGTTCTTAAAGTACATCCACACCTGGCACTGATAGAAGAATTTCTGTTAGAAAATTTGAGTGGAAGATTTGATATGGAATGAAAGACTCTGACTAACAATTAACAATAATGCTCCCATTTCACCATTCTCTTTTGAGTCAATCTCTGTTTTGGGGCGAGGGGCAGATCATCTTGTCTCAGTATCAGCTGGAAATAATTGTCACTTAATAATTCACCAAAGTTGTGTTGAAACCTCAATTTTATGCTAAAGATTCCCTCATCTTTCAGTATCTCTGCTGTCATGGTGTGTGTGTGTATAAATAAGTTATTAAATGTAATTTTTCTCCATGTTGGAGCTGGATCAAAAAATGGAAGGCAAAGGTGCCACAAATCATGCTTGGCTTATCTAGAAGCTTAAGTGCATTGTTGTCTTTATCAGCTTGTTGCTAGAGGACAGGAATTGTCTGAGCTGCATCTGTGAAAGGCTTCACCAGAAATGAAGGATGGTATAACAATGGTAAGAGGAAAATGGGAGAACAGGTTGTTGTCCCTTCTCCCACCCCAAGGAAAGGAAACATAAGGGAAGGGTACATCTTGTTTTGAAAACTTGAAGGAAAGAGTAAAACCTCAGCTGAGACTCTTTTTGCTAATAAAACGTTATGATGTTATTGTTGCTGCTGTTGTTGCTGTCATTGTGCCTGTAAAGCAGAAATGCCATCAAACGGTCTTGATATCACTGGTACTGTTTATGAGACAACCGAAAAATAGAGTAACTGCCTTAAAAATATTAGTGCTCTTCTTACTGAAGCACACTGGGGTGGAGGTCAGTCAATGCCTGAGGTTTCTTGACCCCAGACCACACTCTAGCTGACCTGGGTGAGCTGACAAACCCTCGTCTCCAGGGTCAAGCCCTTGCTTGAAGTGTCCTTACCCAGCCTTACCTCATGAAAATGTGTCCTTGATGCCTTCTAGTCGTGTGTTGCCTTTGAGACAGGCTCTGATCAATCATTTCTCCCTCAGGTATGTGTACCTGGGGCTGACTTTGGTCTTAGGCATGGTGTCCATTTTCTTCAGTGTTGCTGTCCTTTGGGTTCTCCGGAAAAGGTCTTCTCCACAAGATGAGACCCTCTCAGCCAACGGGGAGAGAGGCACCTTTGGGACAAAGAGCAGAAAAGATAATTTTGTCAATAGTGACCGGTTAATTCAGTCAACTTACTGGCCAAAAAAGGAGACCAGACTTTAGGAAAACTGAGATCTCCACCATGATTTTACCCAGTGAGTGGTGTTCCAGGCAAAAATCCATCATCAGTGAAGCAGTATCTTAGTATCCACCTTGAAAATGTTCACCTTCTTGCGATTTTCACTGTAAACCCCAAAAGCAAAGAGCACCAATTTTTAGCACGTGAACATCTCTAAAAACACTGCTCACCATTTTTTCTGCTGAGTGAGGGGATTTCCTAAGGCTGGGGAGGTGCAATTGTTCCTTCACCAAGACACAGTTTGTGTGGCTGCCCCTCAGCTCCCTCCCGCCTCATGAAGCTGCAAGAGCCGCTGCTGCCCCTCGGTTTCCTCCTGGGTGTGAGGGGTGGTGGGGAGGCTGCCATGCAGCTCCCTCTGCCATGGGACCAGCCAAGAGGAGCTGGGGCACTAAACCTGACTCGGCACCCTGGAACGTGGAGGGAACTCCAGCACACAGCCCGTCCTTGCAAGCAGCGAGGCACAGGGCAGGAGGAAGGTGGTTTGCTGGAAGGACAAATCAGCCACGGGCTCTGGGCATCTCATGAATTCAACCCATAACACTTAGGACATCAAATATTGTGGTTAGGAATCTGTTTTTCAGTAGCTTTGTTACAGCACAATGATCAACAGTAGGAGTTGTTTACAAAGAGACCACAAGAATATCATCCAAAGGAAACTGGAATGAAAATAGAGCTTTTTAGATTTCCAGCAGTTTCTTGCTACTTGGTAGTACTCAGTGTACTAAATAATTCCATGCACTTTATGATGTAATAGCAACATGGTACAAGACACATATGATTTATATTTTTAAAAGCTATGACAAGACGGCTTGGGCAAAATAAAATTAATTAAAATTAATTAAAAGACCCGGTGACTTGGGGCTTTTCCTTTTAATTTATTGTATTTTCTGACTGAAACTAAGACATTTTTGGAGTTTGTCAATATTTGATATTAACTATATTTGGGGTGGGGAGTGCAAACGAGAGCTGTTTAATACAAAAACAAACTCAAGAAAGCTTGCACTGGAAAAGATAGTGGCAGCACCACAGGGATATCGTTTAAAGCAACTAGAATTTTTGAGCACATGATGAAGGGTGGGCTTCATCCTTCACCACAATATTGGTAAAACAAACCCATAGCTCATCATTTGTGTCCCAGAAGTGCTGTAGGTACCCTGCTGTCTCTCCTGTGGGATGCATGAGGAGGGGCACGTGTGTCAGAGTGGCATCACTAGGCTTTGTCAATGGTCAATGTTTGCACTGTGCCATTAGGGAGCTGCCTATTCCACTCAACAGCAACACCAGGAAGGATGGTGCTTAAGCACCAAATATCTGCAGAAGGTAAGGCTTTAAACCTGTTACTGGGGAAAATGTATCTGTCAGAGGAAGAACCAATGTCACCCAGATTTGCCACAGGGGTGTTTAGAGATTGGCCTGAAATATGGGAGATCCAGTCCCCTGTCCCAGATCTTTGTCCGCCCACGTGAGTGTCAGAGGCCATGGGCAGTGAGGTCCTGAACAGCTGTGGCTGTTCACTTAGCCTTGTATAAAGTGGATATTGAACTAAACAAACAGAATTAAAATATTTTGAAGGTTTATGGAGATGGGACTAAGTGACGGGTCATGGTTGGGGTGCATCACAAAGATTGGCATTCCAGTCTCAGGTCTCATTCATATTACATCATCATACAAACAGCAAAAAATGTTAAACTGCACCAGCATCCAGGAGTAAGAACAATGCTTGGAGCCTTCCACAGCCTCCTGGGAAGGGCACTTCCCATAGAAATGAGCTGTCAGATCCAGTGAGAGAAAGGAGGAACCAACTTAAATACACACTGGGATAAAAAAGGAGAGATATCTGCATTTCACTCAGTGCTGGATGTTGGATGTGTGTCAAAGCAATGGGGATGATTCCTACTTTGTCAATCAGTCCTGGCAAGGACTCACCAATTATGAAGCTGTCACAGTGGCAGCAAGATGGCCAGGAAAATTCACTGATTTCACCTGGGAGAGAGAAAATTTGCTTCTCAGTAGCTGGCAGAGTGCTATGTTTTGGATTTAACCTAAGAATGATGTCAATAACACACTGATGTTGCTAAGTGGTGTTTGCCCCCAGTCAAGGACTTTCCAGCTTCCCAAACTCTGCCGGTGAGAAGCTGCACAGGAAGCTGGGAGGGAGCATGGCCGGGACAGCTGACCCAAAGGGATATTCCCTACCCTGGAATGCCATTTCCAGTATTCCATCTGGAGGGAATTGGCCAGAAGGAACCAGTCATTGTTGAGGAACAGACTGGATATCAGTCAGCAACTGTATTGTTCATCAAAAAGTTGTCTTTCTTGGGTTTTATTTCTCTCTTTCTTCTTTTTCTCCCTTTTCACTGCAATCGTTATTCTTCTATTATTATTCTATTCTATTTTATTCTAATTATTAAACTGTTCTTAAGCCAAGGGATTTAGCTTTTTTTTTTCAGTTCTCCTCCACATCCCTCTGTGGGGACAGGGTGAGGAAGCTGCTGCATGGCATTTAATTGTTGGCAGGGGTTAAACCACAACAGACAAATAAAGAAATTAAGAGAAAGAACATATCCTACTCTATTTCAGGGAGAAACAGTGACAGAAAAAAAATAAACTTCATGGGTTATCACCTCTATATTAAGCCTGCATTTAGTGAATAATTCTTTAAAACACAGGCTTTCCTTCCATACCCCATTTTCTTTACACACAGGAATACTAGAAAATAATTTCTTTCAGTAAGTCTTATTTCATTATGTTTTGAAAATGACCACTTTTCTCCTCCCATCCTTCAGCAATGATAATACTCTAAGTTAGCAAGCAGATATAAACCACTCCAACCTTGAACTATTTTCAAGTCTGCTATTTTATTTTAGTACTTTAAGTAGTAACGTGGATGCATGGATGAGTGTCTGACTAGATATATAAATTCTGGACTTGTTACAAGACTTGAAAAAATTATCTCAGCCCTAGGGTATTTGGATCTGCCAGCATCTTCCTGCCAGAATTCTTCATCTGAAACTATATCTGCAACAGGTGCTGTCTCACAAAGGTCAACAAATCTGGATCTTTTCTTTTCTTTTTAGAGTTAGAGATACTAAACCACAACCAAGAGACTGCAAAGAAGCAAATGCCTTTCATTTTCAAAGGTGCGATTGTTCAAAGGATTAGCTGAGGTGATTTCCCAACCTTTGATATCAGCCTTAGAGGCCAGAGCAGGAGTCACACCCTTGTTAAGGAGTACCCACGGGCTGGATGCCATGTGAAAAGTGGGATATTACAGCAAGGTCCCCAGCTGTCACATGTAGTGATGCCTTAAGGGCTGGTAAAAACAAGAGGCAGCCCCAGCAGTGCAGGGCAAAGGGCATTCCCTTGGTTTTAATGGGATCCCAGGGGCACAACTCGTCACAGGTGGGAACAGCCGAGCAGCACCCCCCAGGTACAACACAGATACAATTGGATGGACCTCACAAATGAGCAGATCTACCTAAAATCCCCAA
>VYZT01061260.1:313957-326822 GCA_013400735.1 Pomatostomus ruficeps
CCCCAAATGAGACTACAGCCTAGCTTAAAAAACGTGTTCCAGAGAGGAGACTCCCTCCAAGGTTGGAGCCTCTGGATTTGAGACAGTCGGGATGTTTTGTCTTCCCCCTTCAGAGAACCCCCTAACTGAGCTAATATCAGACTATGAAATTATAAACATGCAGTACTAAGGGTGCAGGGTATAAGGGTAAGGGTAAGGGGTACAAGGAAAGGGAAAGGGTATAAAATGTATAAAAAGGGTATAAAAGGGTATAAAATGTATAAAAAGGTAAAAAAGGAAATAAAAAATAACATGAGGCATCACTGTGACCATTTTTCCTGCCTCCACCTCGCATTTTCTGTCTGACTCTTTACCCAGGCATTTCTGGCTGCTCTGTCCTTCAGCTACTTCAGCAAAGCCTTGTCTGGTACGATAATGAAGAGCTCCATCACTCAGATTGAGCGAAGGTTTGACCTGACATCATCTACCGCAGGCTTTATCGATGGGAGCTTTGAAATGGGTGAGGGATGTTCCCTAACATGCAGAAAACTGCTCAGAGAAACATGAGGTAGCATCTGGCACAAATTCTGGTCCATTACTTTGCAGGTAACTTGCTGGTGATTGCATTTGTGAGCTACTTTGGAGCTAAGCTTCACAGGCCCAAAGTAATAGCTGTGGGATGCTTCACCATGGCTTTGGGATGCTTTTTATCAGCGATGCCTCACTTCTTCATGGGATAGTAAGTACTAATCATAGTTAATTTGGGTAACCTAACACAGGAACTGCATTCTACTTTCTGGTTTTTAAATGAAACTTGATGCGTATTTAGCCTTTGATTTCCAAAGGCCTGTAGAACCTCACTTCCATGTGCAATAAACCACATGTGACACACACACCACTATTGTCATGGTGAATGCTCATCTGAAAAATACAGCTCTTCTGAAGTGAAAGTTCAGCTCCTCAAAACAATGGGAAGATCACAATGCTTTCGTTTTCAATCAGGCTTGTTCAGAAAGGAGGAAATTATGCTAGAGCCTGCAGATGGATCAGTGCAGATAGAACTCATACCAGGCTTTTCCTGTTGCAAATGCACATGCCTGGTTAAACTGATTTTCTGTATCTGATTAATTTTTATTCATCTTCTTCAGGCTCAGGGAATTAGTGCATTATGCTTATATGTGATAATGTCTCTAGCCATAGCTTGGGCACAGGGATAACAAATAGAGTGAGATATATTTCTGTTGATATCTTAACTATATTAGAATAATTTTAGATACACTACTGCAAAAAGAAAACTGAGGAATGCTTTCTTTCGTGGTAGTGGATCTTGGACTATCACCAGACTTTCCATCAGTTGTTCACTCTTTCAGACAGACCATGTATCCTACTCATCTACACCAGGCAACTCATGAACCCGGGGGCCTGAGCATCCGTAGGGGAACTGTTCTGCACAGTCTCTCCTGATGACTGCTCTTTGTTTCAACCTGAAAAACAAGCCTGCCTGGTCTAACAGAGCCAGGGAAGCTCCTTGAAGCAGAATGTGTGCTTTACCATGTTGTTCTGCTAAAGCTAATTGTACTTTGCCCCTCAGCAGCACTCATTTCTGGGAAAGGGATCATGTTAACAGCAGCTGAACAGACCAAACACATATCAAAGATGGAAAGGGGACCTCTATTCAAACTAAAGACATTCTTCTTTTTTCCCTTGGCTGTGAGGTCAACATAGGGAGCTCACTTGGACGTGACCCTAAATTTAGACACCAAAAATTCAATCTTACCTGAAATACTTTCATAAGTCCTTTTGAATTTTCCAGCTTAAAATGTTATGCCTTCCAGACAGAGAATTCTAAGTTTTATTTGCTCTTCATTTTAGTACTTTGGTTTTCTAAAATGTTCTTAAATAATCTTATCTGCCCCTTCAGTAGCACTTTGCATTGATATTTAATCAAAGACACCTTTCTCTTTAGGGAAACGGCAGATGAGTGGTTCCAGCCCTACCACGCTGGTGTTTTCCCTGGTGAACACTGCTTCTAAACCTCCTGTTGTGTGTTTGCAGCTACAAGTATGAGACAACATCACATACAGCTCCTTCAGCAAACTCAACTTCCAGCATGAATCCCTGTTCCCTCCATCAGGATGTGAATGACACTGTCCTGGAAGTCTCACGCTCAGGTAAGGAACTGTAAATGAAAGGGCAAATACAGGAGCTGGTTTTATCCTTGGCTGCAAGGATTCAGTTACCCAGGAGCTGGAGTTTGGGAGTGGAAGAAATAGTGTGGCAGGACATGAAACTGCACAGAGTTTAATAGAAATAAATGGAAATTCCTATTATCCTCCTTACAATATAGAATACAGCTGTTTTATGTGCTGCTTCTATAGGACACAGGTAGAGAATAAGCTAAGAAACCATCTCAAACTTCTCACATTAAAGATAAATGATCTATGCCAGGTAAGATATTTATGAAAATATCAATAAGGTTTTCATATTAATGAGCATTTTTTTTGATGGGTGATACTTATCTATATTTTTTGAAATCAGATGCAATGGAGGTGGAAGAAAGTGTTATTAAAAGATCATTAAAAACTATGATGGATTTGTCAGCCTTTTGCTTATCTTCTAAAAGGAAAATTTTCTTAATACCTTGAATTCTAAGCTTTAATCATTTTATGCGCTACATTTCTGGCGATTTTTCACTGTTTCTCATTCAAATATTTTATGAAAAAGGTGTAAACTCTCATCTGCAGGCTGTGAGAAGGAACCTTCATCCTATATGTGGATATATATCTTACTTGGAAACATGTTACGTGGGATTGGTGAGACTCCAATAACACCCCTGGGCATCTCTTACCTCGATGATTTCGCTAAAGAAGAGAATGTTCCTGTGTATGTAGGTAATCCCAACATGAAGTAAACTGAGAGATTCATAGTGTAAGAGGTCGCTCACCCTCTGCAGAAGACACCATTCGGCCATTAAAGGGTACTAGCATCTGCTTCATTGTATTTTCAGCCTGTTTGCACACAATAGCCATGATGGGCCCGATGTTTGGTTTCCTGTTGGGGTCTCTATGTGCAAAACTGTACGTGGATATTGGATTTGTGGATCCAGGTAAGCAAAAGAGAGGAAAAGTGAAATAAGCTAATTCTTGTTCATAAGAAGTTCCTATAAACAGTTGCATACATTTTCATTAGATTAATTATATTAATAGATTCAATATTTTAATTATATCTATTTAATATAATTTTTGTTTTTATTGTCTTATTCATTACAATTTTCCTAATTATGGAAACGTTTTAGAGTAAAGGCAGATTTAGACTGGGAGCATAATTTAGAACTATGCTTTAAGATTAAAGGATTGTAATACACACTTAACTCTTAGAATTAGTACCAAGAACTCTCACAGACCAAGAGTTTTTTCTAAACTGGAATTTTAACAAAAAGAGGCTGCTAGTGCAACAGCTTTACAGTTTGGGGGAATTATCCACCCTTTCCACAGAGTATTTTACATTATTTACTTTTCACATAGTTTTTACAGCACATTATTCACTTTTTCCCAGCCCTTGCTTATTCAGATGAAATGAAAACACACATATGTGCTCACATCTGCACAATGCCAGAGGGGACACACCTGTAAGTGCTGGCAGTGGTCCTTCATCCTGTTCCCTTTCAGTGATGTTGTTTTCCTAGCAGGACGGAGTTTTAAGATCTTAAGAATCCTGCAGTTAGACGGGTGAACTCTTTTGTCTTTGCCCTTTGTTAAGCTGGTGTTTGATTTTATTTAAGAGTAAAGACAGTGAGCCAATTCCGGTCATGCAATGAAAAGTTTTATAACCTTTTTCGCCCCCACCACACATGCCAGAATTAACAATCATAAAAATACATCCAGCTACTCTCCTCTTCCTTGCAATACATTTAAAGCCATGGCGAATTTCACTGACACTACAGAGAATGTCCAATTGCTTCATAGCAACCTACACAATTCAGGGGAGCAGAGGGTGGGCTCAGGTATCAGCCCAAAGAACACACCGGGTTGGAGGCCTGTCTGCCACCCCTCTTGGTTTCCCATGTGTTGGGTAAGACCCCCAGTCTTTCCATGTCTGCCACAAAACATCAGTCAGTGAGAGGTATAGAACAGCAGAGAAAATAACACTGGACAAACAGGAATGGCCTCAAATGAAAGCAGAGTAAGTTTAGATTACAGGTTAGGAAGACATTCTTTCCTGTGAGGATGGTAAGGCAGGGGAACCAGTTGTCCAGAGAAGCTGTGGATGCCCCATCCCTGGAAGTGTTCAAGGCCAGGTTGGATGGGTCTCAGACCAATCCAGTCTACTGGAAGGTGTCCCTGCCCATACCAGGGTTTTGGAACAAGATGACCTTTAAGGTCTCTTCCAATCCAAAACCAACTCTGATTCCATAACATCACTCTGGGTATGACTCCTGATGCCTTCACTGCATGGATGGTCCCTCATTAGATGATTATTGCTGGAAGTCAGACGCTGTAAAATGCAGCTGTCATAGCAGATAAAGGTTGGAAAGGTTCAGCCTCTTCACTGGGGTAACTTGTGCCTGTTTCCCTCATTTCTAGGGAGCATCACCATCACTCCACAGGATTCCCGCTGGGTGGGTGCATGGTGGCTTGGCTTTTTAATAGGTGGAGCAGCCAGTTTCCTGTCTGCTATTCCATTTTGCTTCCTGCCAAAGAGTCTGAAAAAACCGGGGGAAGCCAAGAAGGACAAAACCTCACGTGGTCTCTTGGAAAATGCAGGTGCCACAAGGAATAAACTTTCTCCTGAAAAAACGAAGCCAAGGAAGTGGTCAGTAATGCTGAAAGGCAAGTGTTTCTCATGTTGTATAAATGTGAAAAGCAGTAGGCACAACACACATAGGGAATGTAACAGTTCTGCAAAATATCTGCCTCCCCTGTACTTCTATCTAAATCAGGGTGGTTCCAGCTATCCCCAGGAAAGGAAAGATGCACCAAAAATTATTAGAAGTGAAAGAGCTTGTTCAGGACTTCGAGGTTCTGCGTACATCACCTGCAATAAATCATCACCTGAGTGCCACCTACCTCTAAAATTTTGTGCTGGAAGATATTGGAATAGTCGAGAAGTGTTTATGTATCTGAACCTAAAGAAAATATTCAAAGGCTCCTTTTTCAGTATGGAAAGACAAATTATTCATCTGAGAGATCTCATGGAGACTCTGAAGCACATTGGTACCTGATGACAATACATCAGGCTTGAATAGCTCTGGTTGTGCAGGCCTTAGGCCAAAAAAATGTGGTGGAAAGGTGATGGAAAGAGGTGGCTTTGCTTCATTTGTCAAATTTTTTGTTCAGATCCCAGTGGGCATCTCCCCCAAGGCAGCTTTCACGTAGCCTTGACCCTGTGATAATATTCATGTGAGCTGAACAAAGTCTGTGCTGTGTGCAACCCTTTAGTCTTCATGTGCATATCTCAACAGAGCACCCAGGCCTTAACCCGTTCTTCTGTCTCCTTTTAGAATTCTCTTCCTGTATTTCAGTCTCTGGTGTTTTTCAAGAACCTGATTTTGCTTTCAGATACCCTCATGCAAATGAAGATCAGTACCACTTGCACTTGGATAGCTGAGAGCAGGAGCTTGCCCTAAGTTTTGCAGGTTACTCAACCAGCAATTTTGCCATGCATCTTTCAAAGCCAACTCATATGTCCCTTTCTTTCAGATTTCTATACCTCCCTGAAAAAAGTATTGGGTAATCGAATGTACTTTACATTTTTGTGTTGCTCACTGTTACAGTTCAGTGGTTTTATTGGTTTCTTGACTTACAAACCAAAGTACATGGAACAGCAGTATGGACAATCCACATCCAAATCCAACTTTCTGATAGGTGAGTTACACCATGCAAGGACTGCTTGTGCTGTAAGCAGTGCATGGGGATAAGATTTGGTGTGCTTTACCTGGGGCTGAATTATGTGTTTAGGTAAATGGTGGTCTCACCTGAACCGGGATTATAAAAAATACAGGGTTTGTGCCTATGGGACCGTAAGAAATTTTAAAAGTATATTACATTACATTGCATTTATATCATATATATAGCAAGGGCACCCCAAATATGCAATGAACGTGGTGTGGAAGTTTTAGCTGCTGAAGGATCTGACAAGTTCCTTGCAGTAGAAGAGGGTTTGGAGGGTTAGGCACTTCCAAAACAGCACATGCAACCCAGGGGTTGGAC
Source organism: Pomatostomus ruficeps (assembly GCA_013400735.1). Taxonomy (NCBI): domain Eukaryota; kingdom Metazoa; phylum Chordata; class Aves; order Passeriformes; family Timaliidae; genus Pomatostomus; species Pomatostomus ruficeps. Next base: position 320,146 of record VYZT01061260.1, read on the forward strand.
TTACACAAACCTTCCTAAAGTTGTAACAGCCCATAAAGCTGCCAGGGACAACAGTCTGAGGATAGACTTTGGCTCTTAAGACCACAGTGATTCTTTAATTCTAACATTCCCCTTCTATAATCTTTTTCAGGAATGACATCCTTACCTCCTGTAGGTCTTGGAATTTTCCTAGGAGGGCTTATAATGAAAAAGTACAAAATGGGCATCATTGGAGCGACAAAGTTTTCCTTTACCATGTCATTTTTGGCCTATGCCATCAGCTTCTTGCACTTTTTTGTTGGCTGTGATAACTATGTGGTGGCAGGAATTACAGTGTCCTATGAAGGGTGAGTATAAAATAGAAAAGATTGTGGTTTTCTCCATAGTTCTTCAAAAAATCTACTGTGACATCAAGGCTAAAAGAGCAACACGCTTTTGCAATGCTTGAGAGAAAGTGAACACTACCACATGTCAGTTGGGTGGTTCTGTTGGTCAACAGAGTGTCAGCCTGACAAAGCCCAATGCTGGTTAAAGATTAATTAGAAATTGCATCATTAGCAATGTAAGTTGTTTCAGTGGGGGAGGGCGGGGGTATTGCTGTGCAAAGTTGTCACTAAAAATGGGAATGGTGGACCGGGGAATATGCTTAGGAAGTACTGAGGTGAAAAAAATGGGAAACACATAAGCTTAATTTACCTAGAAAGGAGAAGATGAGGGAACACATCCCTTTTTTCTCAATACACAAAGGATGTCTGAAAGCAAGAGAATGCTGCATTCTTCATATCCTCTGTGAAAAGTTAGGCCAGGCTTTAACAAAGGAGTGTTTTTTAACTGCAGAGACCAGGAGATCTGGTTCTGTCACTGGTGCATTTTTACCAACAGATAAAGGTATACTTGATAAGGCTGTGGTAACTGCTGCTAGCTCTAAGTTCAATTAACTGACCTCTCCCTCCTTTCTCTTTTCTGTCTACACCTGCCAGTAAAATCAGTAGCAATGTTTTCATTTGTTTTAAAATTCCCTGTAATCCAATAATCACTTTAATATCAGTACAAGTACGATGGAATCTCAAACAGACCAATAGAGATGTAGAAACTCAGCTATGAAAACATGTCCTGGGCATATGAGGTGGGTTTCAGGACAGCAACACTGTCACACAGAAGAGACTTTCCTGACTTCAGCACCAAATTAAAAATTTCTTACACTTGTCTGAACTTAACTTCCAAGCAAACCCATTCCATACCATGAAAATTCCTTATTTTCTGACTGCAACTCTCACTGCAAATGTGCCTCCAATGTGTGGGATCCTGTGTGTGGGGCCAATGGAATCACCTACATTTCGGCATGTCTGGCTGGCTGCGAGACTTCCGTGGGACATGGAAAGAACACAGTAAGACCCTGCTTTGGTTTCCAAGGTTTTCTACCAACTTATTTCCCATGTAACATCAGGGATTTAGTAGGATAACGCAGTTCAGGAAAACAAAAGTTACTGAGGACCAGCCAGTAAGGTATTTTTGGCTTTTGGCTACAAACAGCACAGAAAAGAGAGATTGCTCTGAGTTCCTGCACATTAAGCAAAAAGCCCTAGCTCCTTGTTGTGGATATTAATGTTCATCTTCTGTAGGTTGAGCACAAGAGGGGGAAACACACAAATCAAATTGATTTTATGTTGCCTGAAGGTTGTCCATGCTTTGCCTTTCACAAATCTCATTTTGGCTGCCCTTAGGTTTTACAGTTGAAGAGCACTAAGATAGAGTAGGATCTTCCCTGATACTGATCATTAATGTTTAACCATGAATGATGGGTTAGGGAAAGGCAGCTTGTTTCCGTCATGTGAGACTCTGGGATGTCAGGATGCTGCTTGTTTTTCTGGGTGACTGAGTTTTGCTTGGCATGGAGTGCTGGAGATAATGCCCAGAGTCACAGAGAGAAAGCTCCAGTCTGTGGATGTAAACCTTCACTGGGCTGTGCCATTTGCATGTTTCCTGATGCCCAGTGATCACTCCAGAACACAGATGGTCTGGAGCCATCTCTTTACTCTCTTTTCTCTCCAACAGAACCCCCATTTCATCAGCAGTGTCCTACCAAACCTGTCTTGTGTCTTTCAGGTCTTTCATAACTGCAGATGCCTTGAAATCAACAGTTCATGGACAGGAAACAATTCTGCCACCTTAGGGCAATGTCCAAAAAGTGATGATTGTTCGATGAAGTTCATTTATTACACAGTGATACAAGTCATAGGTGGCTTTTGTTATGCCCTGGGAGGCACTCCTGCATACATGATTATGTTTAGGTGAGTGCAGCTGACTGGGTGCCAAAGATGGAGGCTTTCTAGTGAGTCTTTCAAAGTCATGTTTGTTTCTTTACCTTAGGGAAAAAAGGACAGGTTTTGCTCATCAGTAACTATAGTGGGAGGACAAGGAGTAATGGGTTCAAACGGGTTCAAACTGAAAGAAGGAAAGTTTGGCTTGGAAGAAATTCCTCCCTGAGAGTGTGGTGAGGCCCTGGCACAGAGAAGCTGTGGTTGCCCCATCCCTGGCAGTGTCCAAGGCCAGGTTGGCTGGGGGTCTGAGCATCCTGGGATAGTGGAAGGTGTCCCTGCCCACGGCATGGCTTTGGAACAAGATGTTCTTTAAAGTCCCTTCCAGTCCAAACCATTCTGTTGTTCTACACTTCTGTAATCCGGTTTTCCAGAACATGTCCTTTTTTCTGCTCGGATTTTGAAAATGCCATGCATTTGTCAGGATTTCTGGATGGGTAAGGAGACAGCTGTATCCAGCAGAGGCTGGATAGAGAATGAATTCAAGATCTGTGCCCACTTCTGATGCCTGGAGTACAGTTCCCCACAAAGCAGATGAGCACATTGCCAGGAGGCTTTGTACTGTCCAAGATGTGTCCTTGTTCAGAGGAATTCTATTCAAGCACAGAGAGATGCTGCACTAACCCTGCTACCTGCAACTCTTTTGTCTGAGGACAATAGGGTATTTCCCATTAAGTGTGTAAGGTATTCCATCAAGTGAGGGAAATGTGTGCCCAAGAGTGAAGGCAGCTGGAGAGCGCATTTCAATAAGGTCGGGATAGACTCTGATTATGACTAAAACTTCACGTCCTCAATCATGCTTAGTGAATGGACTTGCCAGGAGCTATCTGATGGAAATCAGTAGATTAATTCACCATTTTCATACCACTGAACACACTTCAGGAGATGAAGGAAGCACTCCTCTTCCAAATTTTGAATTTAATACAAGAGTACTAAATTCTGGTTATTTAATAGCAGTTTAATAGGCATATCTAAGCACTAAATAGGCCAGCAGCTCTTACTTATCCCTCTTTTTTTCAGATGTGTTCAGCCAGAGTTAAAAGCTCTCGCAGTTGGTCTCTACACACTCGTTATGAGAATGCTGGGTAAGAGAAATCATTGTGGAGTCCAATCTACCCAGTGCTGCTCTTGCAGCATGTAATCACCTCTGAGAAAATATCAAGCTGTTATTTCTAAGGAGATGTTCTTTCCTGTGAAATCCTGTCACATTTTTGCTCGTCTCCTTGCAGCTGGGATTCCAGCACCCGTTTATTTCGGTGCAGTGATCGACAAGACCTGCTTGAAATGGGGAAGCACCAGCTGTGGGAAACGAGGGGCTTGCAGGCTCTATGACTCCAATGCAAACAGGTAAAGCCAATTAAGGCACCAAAACCCTCTCTGTGGAAAGACATGCTTTGTTTTCTCACACTGGAGTGTGTGATCCAAAATCCTGGTCAGATACTAACTTTGGGCTCAGCTTTAAGTCAATCCAGAATTCCTGAAATCGAAAAATCTCAAGATCAAATGTTAAGCTCTCAGGTTTTAGTCAGTTTTTATGTCATACAAAAGAAATTTAACATCCATGACAGAGATTCCTGAAATGAAAAGTGTATTTTTAATATACTTAGAGCCAATTAAAAATACCTCAGACTTTAGGACTTACCATAAAGAGGAAAGTTACCCAAATTTACCTTATTTGCAGGTAGTTTGTTCACGTTGGCAAGAATGTTAACTTTGTGCATTGGCCACTTCTGAGAGCAAAGTCCATGAAAGAATATTGTACTGTGTAGCTGTAGGTGTTGGTGAAACCCAAACACTATCAGGCTTCTGGGGGAATGTTCCATAGATTTTTCTCAGTTTCACTCAAGCCTCGGCCACTTCTAATGTGTTTTTTTATTTTTACCTACAATAGACCTCTCTGGTGACCTCAATATATTTCTAGCCCTAAAGAGCCTAAAGCCTCAAAGTGATCCAAAAATCTTTCCAAAAAACAAAAAAAAAAAAAAAAAAAAAAAAAAGGAAGCCGATGGAAGTTTCACCTTGCAATTATCTTCATAAGCAAAAAGAATATTATCAATTCTTTGAGAGAAGTTTTGCAAGTAAAAATGTCCAGTTTGTGGTATCATTCACAAAGAATGAGTTTTAATGTCTTCCTCTAAGTTTTTTTGTATATATGAGAACCTTAAAAGCCACTAAAGTGATTTTCTTCAGTGTTTTTGAAAACTTTAATGCCTGGCCTAATCTTCTCTGCTCTGTCCCACAGGTATGTCTTCCTTGGTTTAGCAGCAATTTTAAGAGGTCCTTCCTACTTGATTGGAATAATTTTTTATATATTGATAAAGAAACACTTTCAAAGTAAGAACTCCAGGCCTCTAGAGAATGGACAAGAAGATGTTGCTATGAATAAAGAAGACAATTGCAAGGTCAAAGAACGTTTGCCAGGTTCTTCAGATGCGGAGAATGAATCCTCTATTTAGAAAGCAATTTAGAGCCTGTGAATCAGGTCAGCTTCTTTTAGAAACACCATTCACAATGCTGTGGGTATCTAAATAATAAATCATAGCACTGTACAGAGGGTATAACTAACAGCAAAACAACAATAATAAACACTAACAAACCAGTATGAAAGTGCCTTGTGTGTACTTGATTGCCAGTACCAAAATGAGTTACACAAACTGAACCAAATTCTCAACAGACAAAGTAAAATCTCCCCTGGCCGTTCTGACAGAGCCAGTCTGCTGTTTTTAGTGGGGTCAAAAATACTGCCAGAACATCCACGTGCCAAAAGTGGTCCTGGTCCTGTATGCAGATCCATGCAGTGGACTGACACGGGAAACACAAGCTCAAGGCTAAGAGCAGCTTTCTGATTCCATCAAACTCAATCAGAGTCCACAGCAAGCCAAAGCATTTCAGCCAAACACTTCATCTCATTGCATCACTGCAACTGGTGTTCAACTCAAAACTGGCAAAAAAGCAGTATTTTTCCAAGAAGCATTTTATCTTACCTCAACTGAAAGAGTTATGCCTGCTTAAAACTAAAAACACGTTTTCATAAAGACAATAACTTTTTTCAAGGTCTCCAAGTCGTGGAGTTTTATTTAAGAATACTTTTTTTTTTTTTTTTAAGTGAAATGATTCTGCAACACGGGAAAGACTCGTGGCTGAGTAGCGATGCCCCGCAGTGTCCGGCAGAGGGCACGCAAATGACAGCGTTACCCCTCATGACTATCGCAACTCTCGATGGGTTTTTTACACTCGGTTTTGGTTATTCTGGGAGAAGGTCATCAGCAGGCAGGGAAAACACCCATCCGTATTTCCACACACCTGAAAATTCCCTCGGTGTGAGCCTTTAGCTCATATACTCAAGGCTGCTTCTGTGTTTTTGTTAGTTTGCTTTCACCGTGCTCTCGTCACTTGGAGCTTGACAATTTGTTATTACTTTAAATAAAAAGATGAGCACTTGAGTGCCAGTTCACAGCAGGACAGTTGATACTTTAAAACAGATGTTCAAGGCTCAGTGTGATATGGTTAATAGATGTATAAGGTTAAAAAAACCACCAATATACATTGAGCAAAATGCTGAATTGTTCTGAAATACGTGTTGTCTGTCATGACAGTCACTTGGCAGTGATTGCAGCAGCTGAAGGGAGAAGAATGGGACATTTTTTCCAAATGAAGTGATATTTACTGAAGGCAGAGATTCTCCATCCATCAAAACCGGAGAAGTTATTTATTTTTCTCTAGCCCAGAGTAAATGAGGCTCAGGGGAACTTTCTGGCTCTCTACCACACCCTGACAGGAGGGTGTAGCTGGGGGGTCAGGTTCTTCTCCCAGGTGACCAGCAAGAGGACAAGGGGGAACAGCCTCAAGCTGTGCCAGGGGAGGTTCAGGTTGGACATCAGGAATAATTTCTTCACAGAAGAGCTTGGAACAGGCTGCCCAGAGAAGTGGTGGAGTCACCACCCCTAAAAGAAACACACCAAAGGTGACATGATGTAAACTGCACAATAAATTTACGTTGGTCAGTGCTTGCACCATGCGTGAGAGGAAAACCTAGAAAAAGAAGAAAAGTCTTTTCCCGTCTTGCTACTTTCTGTACCTAAAGCAAGCAAGGGAATTCTTTGTGTTTTTTCTATTAGTGCATGGGAAAATAACTGCGCGGAATCTTTCCCACTTTAAGAAATACCTGATGTCCAAAATCAATACAGAAATACTTCCTGACCTAAGTATGCTTTGCTCAAGGTGTTTCCCTTTTTTTGAGTATCTCCTCTTCAAGAAAGCTGGAACACATTAAAAAAAAAAAACAAGAAAAGAAGTGGTTTTCCAAGTCTGTGTGTGGTGCCATCAGCTTTACGCCTGAATCAATGTAAAACTTGAAAACTTGAGAAAGGCTCTTTTTTT
>VYZT01061260.1:326862-352137 GCA_013400735.1 Pomatostomus ruficeps
TTTTTTTTGTGTGGTGCATACCATCCCATGGATGTTGCCATAGTTTTATTCTGGAGTAGAATCTAAAGGCAATAAAATACATCACAGATGTATAACACAAAGACAAAAAAAATCTGTCAGTTTTGTTTTGGTGACAAGGAATCTACTGATGTAAATCCATCAGGTGTGACTAACTGGACTTTGTCCAAACTGAGAGGTGAACTCATTAGTTGTCATCTAAAGCAGTGTTGAATATTATCACCATTATTTTTTTAATTTTCAGAATTTATCAAATGGATTTTTTGGCAAAATGCCCATCTGCCAAGCATTATATCCAGTGCAGCAGAACAACAGAACTAACTTCAGTTTAAAAAAAGCATATGCATTTTCCTTTCTCACAAAACTCTTGGAATTTAGAAAACAACATAAATTTAATGCATCAGTGTGAAATATGAAAACATAAGGGACAGCCTAGAGTTCTGTGCAAGCCCACCCTGAGTGCCCTGTTAGATCAGGGTCACAACCTGACCAGGGCTGGATGTTGTGTTCTACTCACTTCAAGGATGTGTCTTAGATGCAGTCAGATCTCTCAAGTCTTTCAAAATGTCAAATTGTTTGCTGCATTCACGTGAAGTCCAAGCAATTATCAATTATTTTCAAAAGATACCTGCTGTAATAACACTAATTATTTTTATTAGTGCTCCTTCTCATGCATGCTTTCTGGAATTCCTTACTTACACTAAGTAGCTGCAAGTATTTACTTGCAAAAGCTCCTTAGTTTCCAATTATTCATACCATTCTTTTTTTCCCCCCTTGTTGAAAACAGATTTTTGAAGGAGAATTCAATAGCTGACTCATTTCTGAATCATCATTAATTTCAGCCCACTAGCCTTTTTTTAATCCTCATTTTAATACACGGGATTTAAAGTTGTTTGTTGTTTTCCTTGACTTCAGGAATGCATTGAGTTGGTTAAAAAGCAGCATTGTGGAGGGTCAGAAATGCTTTTGCCATCCAGGTCTCACAAATGCCCTTATTCCAGGCCTGTTTGTCAAATCCTCCAGGAATATAGGCAATTCAACAGCTAATTCTTAAAGTCACCAAGCATTGGTAGGTCTGGAAGAGCTGTCACTGGGTCAGTTGTCATTGCCCCTCTGTTGATGACACTGATGGGCAAGGGACGCACTTTGCAGTCAATTTGAACTTGCATGGAAAGCAGCAGCAGGCAATGTATTGAACAAACATACTCCTGTTGATCCTTAAAAGGTCTGAGAGGACTGAACATTTCAACAAATGTAAAACTGCAGAACAAAACTGACATAGCAGCGCGTACTTAAGGAAGGATGCATGGGCCGAAATCAGAATAAAAATGTGTCAAATCAATGTATTACCTAAATTATTCTATCTCCAAAAAGAGATGAATTGGTGAAAATAGTTATCAAAACAGTGCAGAGAGCACACACGGGCAGTTTCTGCAAAACATCAGCTCTTGGGTGTTATTTTGAAAGCTGAATTAAGAGAGTAAAGAAAAAGGACATGGTAATACAAGGAACAGAATTGATTACAGTAATGAGACTAAATTGGTCCAACATTTGGTATTAACAATGAAAATCTGCAAATAATCCATGCCAGTTGATCGAAAGAAAGCAGACCTCTAGGCAGGGACTACAGGCAGGACTGGGATTGTTTGTGTTGATGCTGGAGTGCATCCTTGCTCTGAGAAAATCCTGTTAAGGAATTACTCCCCTGCTTGTAATCACCTCTTTCTAAGTTGCTGCAACTTACCCTCTACAGTGAGAGCTCCATGATCAACATGAACTGTTTTTGTTCCTTTCTGCTCCTCAGTTTTTCTCTCAGAAGATATCTCCTGGGATCTACAGAAAATAAAATGGAAATCATGGTATTTCCACCGAGCTTTCCATTCATATCCTCAGCTCTTTGGTCAGTCTCCCTCAACACTGTGGAACAGTGAAAAATTGAGCTGGAAATATCTATTATCTATTACACATAAACATTTGACTGATCTGGCATGAGAAGGAATGTTCTTTATCTTCCAGATCTTTGCTTGGAGGATCTGTTACCCTCAAAGTAGAGATTTTTTGACACACTGAACAGGCCACCTTGGCATTTGGGATGTTTGCACTCACTTCCTTCCTCTGTTACAGTCTTATTTCTCTGGAAAAGAAATGCAAGCTGGGCAAAATAACATTTTCCACAGCACTTACAAACCAGATTTGTGAGTCAAACTCCTAAGTCAAAATTTGTCTTTCAGGTTCACTTTACAATGGCAACCCAATGGATGCAGGTTCCAAAAAGCTTAACTCACATTCAGTAGTGAAACAGGACCATGTAAGTGCTTTGAAAACTTCCATTTGTATGAGTTAGATGACAGCAAACATACTGTTTGAAAGGAAGTGCTGCAATATTTCCTACTCTAAAGAGATACAGCTTCAAAAATCAGGATGCTACATTATTTATTAACAGCTATTGAGAGGGTCCCTCATTCTGGATGAGCTCTGCATGCCTGGAAAATGATATTATCTATAGCTTACAATTATTTTGGAAACACATCTTTGGACCCAAGAGTAATTTTTGCTTGGAGACAACAATTCTGCCACTGGAAGTTTAGATTTCATTCATTTAGCTTCAAAAGACAGTAATTATGGACACGCCTTCCAGTTTCCAGCCCAGGGTTTTGGCTTTCTGTCCAATCCCTGCCTCAGAATTTGTAGCAGGTGCCTTTTTCAGGACTTTAACAGGTGGATTCAGTAGTTTAAGCTCACTCAGCTGTGATCCTACCTTTGACTGCAACGTAAATCTCCTCTTGTTTTGTATCTTGCTATATAACTTTATGATCCAGCCATCTTTCCAAACAAAATAAGGTCAGGTATTTGCAGGCTAAAGCAAATAAGAGATTGGAATGTTCAGGGTTTGGCAAACATTCATTATCATCAGAAGGGTTGGACCTGTTTGTGTGCATGCTCTGAAATTACACTTTAAAAAAACCCTGAAAATTAAAAGTTAAAATGTTTTCAAGGTGTTCTGATTTTTCTTGTAAAGAAATGCTTTGTTCAGTTAGCCAGGTAGTAGATTTTTTCATACTCCTGAGTACTAACAGTTTTAAACTCAAAATTGTTACTCAATTTACCTAATATAGGACACCCTAAAATGAAAGTCTTCCCCTAAACTCATTATCATGTTTTATATGCAGATCCATACTTATAAGCATTGATGGGAAACTTTTTCATAGTCTCCCAAAGCAAATTCTTCTCGTCACTTGCAATTTTATTCGCGTGCTGGCGTGTTCCACTCTGCAAACCAGGTATCCTGATGAGCCATTCTCCAGCTGAGAGATTTTATTTGGCTATTATAATCTGTTGTGATTCGTACCTTCTACTGGCTATGAATAACATTCTATATAGAAATCTGTCTATCTGTGATGTTTAGGAGAGGGTTTTCTGACCCAGGTGCCTGCAGCTTTAAAAAAAACTTTGAAGCAATCAATACAGAAAACCTGGCAGGACTTCTGAGGTATTTCAGCTCATGTTATTATCATTATTATTATTATTACTACTTCTATAACCTGTTATTAGTACGGAAGTGATATTTCAGGTTTCATTGGTCTTGTCAGTTAAGCCAGGACTCAGCACAAACTCTGTGATTATGTGACTGAGTGCAATACTAATTTTAGAGGTAATAATATGCAACACCAGGGTTGCATTGATAAGATGATATTAAAATAAATATGCATTCAACTTAGATAAGGTCATTTATGGTTCCTGCAGATAACAAGAGCGCTCATTCATTTATGCAGCAATATCTACTACTGAGATACACGAAACTCTTCTGATGGTTTCCCACCCGGTTATTTTAGAAAAGAAAATGCTGCATTTTATATAAATGCCTTATAGTGCAACACAGCTGAGGAGATGAATTATTTAGGTTTGACAGTAACTGACTCAGAATGTCTCTGGTTTAAGATGCAGGTCTGTTATAAGAATTTTAGCAATACTTCCCAGGGTTTTTTTCCTGCAACAAGTAATTCTTTTTCGGACCAAATCTCAAGGATTCTATCAGAATACTTTATCACCACCTGCATTTCTCTTGTAACAATTACTATGTTGCCCCTCATTTAAGTTCATTCCACTGATCTACAGAAATGTGATGACCTGTTGCTTCCTGATATTCTTAATCAATCAAGACTTAATTAAGTCTTTTAGTGAAAGTGGCAATCACATTACAGCATGTTTAGAACGCCTAACCAAAAAACAACACTTCAGTCCCATTGGAAAACTGAGATTTAGTTATGTTTATGTAGTTCAGAGTAAATACATGAATTAATTAGAAAATAACATCGGAGAAAAAAACCCCCATATGATTCAGACCTATATTAACAGTTTCAGCTAGAAAAAACTTTGACCATATTTCAAACTAGAGGAAGGCAAAATGACAATATACTCCACAGTGAAAACTAAATCTAGTATTACCTCTCTCCTATGTTATAAAAATATTTGGAAGGCTTTAAGTTGACAGCCTGAGGTATTTTCTGTTTATTCTGCAACAACTAGTACTTTATTCCCAACTTATTTTTGTGCCAGGATAGGCAAGAGTTGTTGATAATGGGGACAAAAAAGCCATAGGAGGGCTTGGTTTTCGTAGGGTACGTGATCCTAATGCATACAGAAAACTGTGGGTTTAGGGCTGCTGGGGTTTTTTTCTATTTCTTTGATAAACAACTAGAAAACATCATAAAAACAGGTAGTCATAGGTCATGATGTCTGTTCGATTGTATATCTAAAAGCAAAGAAATGCCAAATAACTGAGCTGTCTTCTGTAGTTATTCTGAGAAGGACTTTGAAAATGCCATTAAAGAGCTTTTTGATATCCTCAGAGAAGAACCAGGTAAACACAGGGCTCATGCCCTGAAACCTCCCCCAGTCTGATGAAAACTCACCCATTTGTCCATGGATTTCAGTGGAGTTACCATGATTTAGGGCCCATCAGACTGTCTATAATGATCCCTAAACTGCAAGGTTTGTAGTCTCCACTTGAAAGCATGTCTGGCTTGGCAGAGCAGCAAATTTGCCTCCAAAACGGCTTTCTTGGTTAAGAATTTCTCTTAGGAACTTTGAAAACAACAGGTTCTTCTTCTTCCCTGGAGGATTTTCCCAGTGATGGAGCTCAGAGAAGTCACAACTCTCATCACCCAGGACAAAGACCCAAGTTTTGATCCTAGAGTCAGTAATGAGGTTTTGCAATCAAACCAGAGTGCCGGGAGAGCCTCTGCCTCTCAGCCTGGTGAAGCCTTGCCTTTTGAGCAGGAGGAATTAGAAGGGAGAATGTCTTTATTTCTTCTCCCTTGCGAGAAGCAGGGAGATAAAAAGCTTTTGGAAAATGCCACTTGGTTGACCACAGTTTAAGGTTTTGCATATTCTGTGCTAGCTGATTGCTGAAGAACAAGTTGTTTCCTTGAAGGAACTTCTGCCTTCTGTTCACAGGAGAGGGCTTAGATTTGTACTAAAATAAAGTACATGTTGGAAACACAGGGAAATGAGACAGCCTTGGAGTTGTCAAAATACTGAGCGAAAGACTCATTTAACTCTACCTGTGGCAGGGCTTGGGCTATCATCGATTTAGGACTGTTATGAAGAATGATGTTAATTCATATTTGTTTGAAAAACCTCGCTTTACTGAGTTCCATCTGGGGTAAATATCTGGACATGAATCATCAGATCTGACCAGAATCTCATTTCCAGCCTGACATCAATTATCAATGCACCTTTGATAAAACATTACCTCCTGAGAAGATCAAGATGCTCCCGTCAAAAAAAAAAAAAAAACCTATAATATAAAAAACCAGTGTACAAAAATAAAAACCCAAAAAACAAAAGAAAAAGGGAAATGATGTTAGGATGAGTCACCTGACTGACTCTGTGTCTGGCGCAGGCCAGGAGTGTTTCTAGAACTGCCAAGGCATTTGTTCAATGTTAAAACACTGCTTAGGAAGGAGAATGACACACTGTGATTTTCTCTGGGTACAGTTCCTGAGGTTTCTGGAACTTGGATTTTTCTTTAATGATTTCGAGACCTAGATGCAATATTGATATCTTCTGTACCAGAGTGCCTTTCATTTCATCTCTTATAATAGACCCATCTGGCTCATACCTGCTGGCACTTTATAATCAGAGCTGTGGATGTCAAAAACAATGTCTAAATGTGCTGGTCATTGTCTTTAAGCAACAAAATGCAAACAATTCCATCACCAAAGGCCAGGATACGAGGCACTTCCTTTCAGTGCGTATCACACCAACCCTTTTCCCATCTCTGTTCTTGCACTTCCATGGGGCAGATGGTAGAAGAAAGGTCAAAATATCATTTAATACAGAGAATCCCTCTCTTTAGCCCTCTGATCTTCTGCTTTCTCAGAGTGTGGTAGATTTTTTTTATGCTACTATAGTGCTCTGTTCCGTATCCTAAAAACGTTTTAAATTAGGGAAGAAATTTTGATTCCTAGTTTTAGGTTTCTGCACAGCACTGCAGGGAGAAGAGATACCCTCCAGAAAATAAAGCAAAATGCCTGTGGTGATGGAGACAAAATCTACAGTGACCTTATGAGATGGGTTTGGTCCTATTGCAAAGCGACATCCTGAGGGCTGTCAACAATATATCACACTAATAATATTTTTAGAAACTTCTTTCCCCTTTTAATAAATGCTGGGAGCTTCCTTTAATAAAGCTTCTCTCTGGACAAGGCTGCCTGTGGAATGTCATGAATTTTCAAGTATTCAGTTATGTATTTCAAGGTTTGCTGAAGGTTCCTTAGGCAAGGAAGGAAATTTATAATATATGTGGTACAAATACAGTGGTCCTTAGGATAAAAATGCCCTCCCTTCCCTCCACACAAAAGAAAAAAAAAAGTCAAAGAAACTTAAATACCTATCACTTTATTGCATCAGTTCAGAGCAATCTTTCTCCAACCCATTACTGAGATGTGCTGCAAAATTAATACACCACTTTCTTCATTTGCTTTCCACTTTCCTGTTTAACACTTCCAAGCCAAAGCCCAGAGCTTTGGTGCAGTTTGAGTTCAGAGGATGCTCTCTGACAGCCCCAGGGTCTCACCTGGCCATGGCACATGGGACCAAGTCTGGACCAACGAGCTCTGGCCATGAACCCCACAACAAAGGCCAGCAGAGAAGCCCAAGTGAAACGGGACTGGCCATGTGGAGCTGTGGCACTAAATATAGAGCAAGAGAACTTGTAATAAACTCAGTGAAAAATGTCAAGGCAGCTTATTGTGAATCTCTTCTTCTTAATTTTTCAATCATAATCAATTTTGTGAAACTTGCAAAATTTTGGCTTGTCCTACTGTGAAGACTGAGAGCAAGAGGATGGGAGAGTTTCCCAAAACTTTAAACAACTTTTCCCCTTATTGTTGTTTCAGATGAGGAAAGTAAGAAGATAGGGTAAAACAAATAAAAAGCTAATGTTTCAAAGATGTTTTCTGAACTCCCAAAATGTAAACTAGTTGTTGAAGTCAGTAATTAGGCTCCTTTTGTTCTCAGAAAAACTGAAGCATTGGAGAAGTTACAAAAGACCTTGTTTCTTTTTTACATGTAAGTATCCTCAGTCTCCTCTGAGGTTCTTGAACCAGGAAGAATTTCTCTTTTGTTGGCAGTATCTAGTTCTTTGCTGGTTGATCTTTCTACATTTTTAATATCTGTCATCTCTTTGCCATCTGGTTTGAAGCGTTTCATAATTAAAACAGAGAGCACTATGTACAAGAGACAGCATCCTGCCCGTAGTCCTGCAATGAGGCCAAGATAGACATTCCTAGGGGGAAAAAGAGGGACAAAATACATTTATATTAATAAAACTTTCCAATTCTGTACGGAACCAAGTAAGATGTAAAGAGCAGTTTGACAAAACCATCTATTCTCAGCCACATATTTCTTCACACTTTAAAATAACAGGCAGAAAGCAAACAACCTCATGATATTTAGCCCCAGATAGGCTCTAATCAGGTCTTAGACTTACAGCAGGGATATCTGGAGTGTGCTGCCATTCAGCAGACTCTATTTTAGGGCTGACAAAAGAGGAGCTGCACCAGCTTTTTGCCTATTGTCCCCGTCCTTCCCCAGCTCCTCACTGGCACACTCAGTGCTCCTGGCCACAGCTCTCCAGTCATCTGTGTCCTATTTCCAAGTGGATTTTGTGAGGTGCCTTATACAATAGGAAGCAAATAAATGAGGGATGAGGGAGAGAATCTGCAGAGCTACAGGTACTCCATAGTTTTTCAGCATCCCACAAAGCCAAAGTGTCCCAGTGCATTTATTTTATTGTTCAGTGCAGGCTACAACAAAAGAACTAATTCTGGTGACTTAAGGCAGTGTCCTGCAATTTTAGATGTCAGATTGAACAAAAATTATTTGGCTTATTTACCTATTAAGGCCTAGTCAAAGTAAGGGGCTGTGATGTTGTTAGTACCCTAATGAGTCTGTAGAGAGCTGACATGAGGAAAGTCCACCTTGGTCCTTGCTGCCCAGACTCCCAAACCTTAACGAGGATGCAGCTCACCTGAATTCCTTTGTGTCGTACACCCGGCAAGACCCAGATCCCCCACAGCTTTTTGTCCCCCATTTCAAGCAGGTCTCGTCTATCAAGGCACCAAAATAAATAGGGGCTGGGAGTCCTCCTGCAAAGAAAATTCTCATTACGTGATCTCAGGCATGGAGATCTCATCATTCAAGGCCATGTAAAGAAATGAGGAAATGAATCTCCAGGTTTCTGAATTACGCCTGCACAGAATAGGACTAATCATCCAGCTCCAGCTTTGAGATTCGAAGATTTGTGAAAATATTTAAACAAGTACTTAAAGGGAGCTGAAACGATAGACAATAATAGCTTCATAACATCCAGCAAGGGAAATGCTAGCAATTCCCTTTAATGGTATTTTTATTAGAAGTATAGCTTCCATTGTTGAAAGAAATAATATAACCAACGTTCCTTTTGCAATCCCTGGTGTGGAATTACATGCCATGCCATATTAATATTTATGTACACTGATGTATCGATTCAGGTATTACTCAACAGTTTGCCATTAAAAGGTGATTAGTGCAGTGTAAAGGACTGAAATTAAGCACTTGCTCCAGAGAAACTAGGTAATAAGTATACTATTTATGGAGAACTGAAAGAACTTCTTTTAGACAGACAGTAATGTTTTAATATAATCAGTAAACTGTTTGAGGGAGAGTGTGCAGTTGTGTGAAGTAAACTGTATTATAAAAGCAGAAGATTGACTCTCTGCAGCATTCAGCTAAAATATGGAGATTGGAAAACAGATCCAAATGACTCCTTGGGCTTGTCTGCAAGGCTGAGATTTCAAAATCAGCAAACAAGGGAAGATAAGGCAAGGTTTGCTTGAGACAGGGCAGTCTATGTGTCTGAATACTTAAATGATTATTTATTGCAGATAAACTCAAGAAACAAAATAGCAGGCAAAGCACATGGGAGCTTGAAGTGAATAATGGTCTGCAAAAGGGAGAATAGATGATAAGGATATGCAGACTGATCAAGCTCAGGTAGTTGTGTGCACAATTTAAAAAAAATGAAACTCAAAAGTAAAATAAAATTTCCTTCCTTTGCGTAGTTTATTTTTTGTGTAGAAAAAAATATCTGAAGAGATAATCATAATATGTAAATACATACCAGGAAATATGTAGCAAGTTCCTCCAAATATTTTGACATGTATAAAGGAAAAATTTGGGCAATTTCTTTTGTTCTTCTCTGGAGCAAGGACATTCTTCTGGCTAACTTTGGTCTACCTCTTTGGCTTCTTTGACTACCCACTCGGAAACCACAAAGAAATGGAGACTTACCTAGTACTCTACCACCCAAAGTTTCTATTCCAACAGCAAAGGATTTCAGGTCTGGTGAAACAGATCTGGCAAGGAAACAAAACCAGCGTGTTGAGGAGCAGAGCACTGCAGCTGCAGCCATGCTGTGAACATCTGCACATGGCCCCACTGCAGGGGTACTGTGCCTTACCCAGCACAGCCCACTCCAACCCTGAGTGAAAACATCCACCGAAGCTAAAGTGTAGATGTAGTCTCCTTCCCCAGAAGAACACTCATTGAAATAAATGGATGAATCTACAGAAACTCATCTTGAAGCAAAGGAAAACAGGCTGTAAATACATTTGGGGAGACGATGCACAGGCACATTAAAGGGAACCAACCAAAACAAGACAGCTCATGGCCATAAGTTAAGCTCCAAAAAGCTGCCTTGCTTTATGAAGGGCTCCACTGTGCAGTGATGAGCAAAGGGAACCAGAGAGTGTATCCTTGTTGGATTAAACCTACTCCTGCCTCCAGCATTGCACAGAGAGACAGCAAACGGGAGTTACCTGGCTCTAAAAGCCCCTCATTCCCACCAGTGAAAAGCAGCCTGTGTCCCTCAGCTGAGCTGGGAGAACTGACACAAAGCAGAGGAGGGTACTGAGCTCGCACAGGGGCAGGAGGGAGCCTTGCTGTGCCCAGCCTGCTCCCTGGACTGCAGTTTACACACTGGTGTGTTGTCTCTCCAGCATCAACATCAAAGGCTTCTCATTGCACATATCGGGGTCTGAAAACTGGCCAGCAAAGTGAGCCTTGTCCATAACCCAGGTGTGCACTATGCTCAGAAATACTGCAGGAAATCAGCAGCTTAGCCAAGTGATTTGGTCATGTGCACTGACCATTGTGATTGTGGTTCACCCATGAGCAGGAGGGGAAAGACACTTCCATGGGACAGGCACAGGACACTGTCTTTTCTTCTGAATGTAAAATAGTGGGGCTGCTTTCCCACTGAAGGAATGAAAATTTAAAAAAATATTCCTGCTATAATTCTGTTTTTATCAGCTGACCAAAAAAAGTGGGAGTATCAGATTTCTCCCAACACAGAAGACATTGTGAGGCCACAAGGCTTAACAAAGGTACCTGTTTTTCTCTGAATAATGTGAACAGCACTGGCTATGGCTTAGAACTGCATCTTATTTCAAGTCCAGTGCTCTGGTAAAAACATCCCTAGCACTGGAAATGAAACCCAGCATTCAGGATCACCATAATTCCCACCCCTTTCAGCACCAAAGTATTTACTCAGCACCAAATTAGAATTAAATTTCTGGACAGATAT
This sequence comes from Pomatostomus ruficeps, assembly GCA_013400735.1. Taxonomy (NCBI): domain Eukaryota; kingdom Metazoa; phylum Chordata; class Aves; order Passeriformes; family Timaliidae; genus Pomatostomus; species Pomatostomus ruficeps. The sequence continues at coordinate 338,012 of VYZT01061260.1, forward strand.
TTTGCTCTGCCTATGAAAAGAGCTGGATTTCAGAGTACAGGCAAATCCTTGGGGGCACAATTTGATCCACATGCCATTCCTCACAGCAGGAATGAAACTGTAGATACCATTTTCTGTTTCTCTTTCCCCAAGATTTATGGTCAAGGTAAGGTAAAGTATTTCACCTAAACATAATCATGTATGTAGGAGTGCCTCCTAAGGCTAAAATGAATGCACATGCAGTCTGTAATGCTAAAAAGTAGGGAAAGACTTTGGTACAGCTTTCTCTTTGGCATTGTCCCAAAACTGCAGAGGAATTGCCAAGCCCAAGTCCTTGTCCTTCCACACAGCTGCAATTGTGAAACACCTGAAAGGAGAAGATGAGAAGAAGAATTTATTTATTCAGAATTCCGTGGCACTAAACAACCATTTCAGCAGCTAGATTTTTCACTCCCCATATTGGCCAGGCTGGTTTTGATGCTGAAAAACTTTTGTAATTATCTCTACAGACTGATGGCCAGCTTGATTGATATGTTCCAGCCTGTCTGAGCTGCTCCAGAGACACAAAGCAACTGGAATTCTAGTTTCAGCCATGCCATTGCTAGAACAGAAGGTGCTCTGTGTGTGTTTAAAATGGGTCAAAGCTAACAAAATCAGATGTGAACTGCTATCCAGCCATTCTGCTCAGGTATCCCTTGAAGAAGATGAGTAACAACAACAACAAAAAATTGAGGTGTGGATCCAAATATGCAATCATGCATATCTGTCATTATACACTGAAACAGTATTTGGTGCTGGATTGAGAGTGGACTTTGAAATTAGCAAGAGACATGGGTCTGAATGTCAATTTTCCTGAAGTGAAGCCAAACAATATTGATGAGATGTATAAATACAAGCCTGATAATGTTTTTTCAGAATTGTTACATGAAGACAATTCTGCCTCTGCCAGAAGACACAACCATTTGCACACTCTTCTGCAAATGTAGTGTTTTTAATAGTCTTGCTCAGGTAGGATTGTTTGAAGTCCTGGAAATTACCTTGCTGCTGCTATGTCTAGTCTAAAGCTACCCTTTTTTAACTTAAAATCATTGCTCCTTGTCCTGTTGCACAGCCATCTATCCCCTGGATATTTACCATATTCCTTCCTGTCCCAGATGAGGATTTACATCCTGCAAAGCAGGCTGTCATGTAGGTGATCCCATTATCCCCACAGACAGGGTCCCACTGATCCACCTTGCAGCTGCACTCGGCATTGCAACTGGCCATGGAAATGTGCTTGGTGGAGGAAAGGTGCTTCATTCTGGAGCACAACAAAAAGAAATTAAGGTATTCTTTAGTGGAACTATACAGTAAAAAAAAAAAAAAATTAGGGAGTAGGCAGAAAAAGCATGGAGAAAGTGAAGCAATCAAAATAGACAGATATCTGCTACCACCCAATGCACTGTGAAATTGTCATATGGAGATTAAGGTGATCTCAGCTAAAACAAAGTTCTCTTGGGGTTTTGCATCAAGCATTAACATTTATGTGGAGTGTTGCTGAAAAGGCTGGGTGGGAATATGTGGTATTACTTTTGCATTTCAAGCTCACACCGAGAAAAAGAAAATCATACCTAGAATGGCTTATCACAGAGACACGGCCTAAGAAAAGACCATTCTTGGAAGGATATCCCACCATGTCTGGGTGATAGAGGTAGGGATGTACAACTACATAAAACCAGAACAGCAAGATGTACTTCAGATTTTTTTCACTGGATCCAGGTCACTGGATCAGGGCACTCTGAGCACAAGTTAGCAGTGCTCAGTTTCCAGAAAGTGTTCGGAGCCCACAAACCATCCTTGCTGTGGAGTCGATCACAATGTAGTGCAAAATTGTTCAAAATTTGCCTTTTCTTCCTCCTTCTTCCTCCCTCAACCAAAAGCACACAATAAGTGGGCTGCATTTCCCTTAAGTCTCTTAGAAGGGAAGGTAACTGAGGGATTTAGCTGTTGCTTGTCTTGAAAATACAAATTGTTAAATAGCTAAAACACTTATTGAGTCACTTAACCAGAAACAACCCTAGCATGTGCTAAATTCTCCAGACTCAGCTGTCCTGGAGAAACTCTAATTGCTCTTTCAGTATATGCTCTCCTGTTGTTTATGCTTATTTTTAATTCACTCTGCAGTATCAGATGTTGCACTCAACCAGAGCTATCTCCACTGCACAAACCTCTGACATATTTTTATGTCAAAAACTAAGCTTAAAGTTGAACTGGACATCAGGTTCACCAAGATAACTTAGTTACTTCCCTGAACATAAGCTCAGTTTCAAAAAGCACAGGGCTGAGTTTCTGTCTGAACTGAAAATGCAGCAAGTTCTGCTGGATTCCATCTAATCCTTTAAAATCCCTTGAAATTTGGACCAGACTGAGCTGAATTTAAACAGCAGACAATTGTGGCAGGCTGCTAGAGTCTGGAAAATGTTTTCAAGGAAGCATGACCCGCGCTCCTGGGAAGGGAGGGGGAACCTCTGTTTGCAGCACACAATCCAGAACTACTTTCCACCTCCCAGATGAGAAATGGGCCAGAGGCAACTCCAGGACCCACAGGGGGCTGGAAATCCCCCATGTGGGTTCACAATTACTGATCCAGTGATGGTCCCTGCCCATGGGGAAGCCATTTTCAATACTGCTTTTGCATCCCACTCCCTACATGACAGGAGAAGGCTGGCTTTAAATTAAAGCTTTGAAATAGAATATAGAGATTTAATTTGCCTGGAATAAATGTCACATTTTTAGCAATTTTCCAGAACATATAGGTATATTGTCAGTAACAGAGAATTTAGGGAAAAAGGAATAGGGAATTTAAGAAAACGAAATGTCCAGTTTAAACAAAATTTGGAAATTAACTCGGTATATTTTTCCCATCCCCAGAATGAGGTATGGTTTCAGACTGACAAGTCTGTCTCAAAACCTAGGATTTTCTTCTGTGCATCACTCCCAAAAAAGCAGCTGTGACAAATGTCACAACCACCCCAGACCTGAGGGGATACAAACCCCGAGTAGGGCACTGTCAGACCAGCCACCTGGAGCACCTCACAGTTGCACGTGAAGTACAAGAGGTTTAGCAAATATGCCACTATGAAGGTGATGCACGCAAACTTGGCCATTTCGGTGATATGCAGCTTGAACTTCTTGATCAGGAAGCCTCCTAGAAACATCCCCAGGATTGTGATGGGTAAAAGTATCACACCTGCAAAGAGAAGGTAAGAGAAATGTGAATTGCTCTCACTTGCATTGACCCTTTTAGAATAAATACCTGGTTCTAGTATTTGCAAAATATCATGATTCTTTGAGGTTCTAAGATTTATATTGCCCTCCAGTAATTTCACTTCTCCATTTTCTTTTTCAGATCATACTATGACTTTTAAAAGCTCAATTCCTCAATATTCCCTACATTTTTACTATATTTTTGTTTGTATGTATATATAATAAAGCCTATGCAGGTGCCTGTTAGAAACTGGAGTAAATGATAATGTCTTAGCTCATAGGCACTTCATATGAAATAAAACATGAAATTTTATGAAAGCTACAAAGAAGTCTCTAAAATGGAGTACAAAAGGAAGGTGCATCTGGTTCTGCCCTGGATTCCGTTTTGATCTGAGAGTGAATCATGAGATGATTTGCATTTAAGATTTCATCTGTTCAGTATTTCACAACTACCATCCCTTACATTCATTTTCTGAACTGAGAGGTTTCACAAGGTGTTATTGGGAGGGGGTTTGCCTTTCTCTGGTTTCTCAGTTAGTTGCTTTTCTTGGTCCTTTCTGTAAAATTTTCTCGCCATTCAAAAAAAAAAATAGGAAAGAGAAAGTTCTTCCCACATTTGTACCTGACCAAGGCATTGTGTCTTCAGATTAAAGTAATGCCATATCAGTTCTGCAATGACCTCACATAGTCAGATTTTCCTGCCAGGTTATGAGACCATATTAATCACTGTAAGCTTAGTATAATTTCAGCTTTTTTTTTTTTTTTTTAGAACACTGCAAAGACCTTATTTTTGAAGGGAACTGGTAAATAGAAAGAGCTTTGAAATTAAAGAAGTGACTCAAAATTTTACATTTTGGTTTCTTATTGCTTATAAAACTTGCATTTGTAATCAAAATGAAAGAACATTTTTACCAATATGTTATTCTGAAAAATCACACATTTCATTAAATATTTCTAAATTCTTTTTCTAGTAGTTTTTACTTAGTTGAAGCTGATGTGCGGTTTTTCTCATGAAAACAGACCCATAACCCAAATCTCACTAAGAAGAAAACTTCCACCCTGTTCTAATAATCCTCTAGGGACACTAGGAAAATTAACATTAAAATTAACATACATTTTCAAAATACAGTAATAAAATTAAGAAACCAGTACATGCTTCGTTTTCAACCAAAAAAAAAAAAGTTCACATAAGCTCCTTCTCAAAAGGAAGGCAAAATAACAAATAAAAGCTTCCTTTTTGACACTGGAATTTGAAAAGAAGTCAGGTACCTACCAATTAGAAAGATGGCTTTTGCCACTGATACATTAAATTGCTGCTCCATAAACTTTGTCTCGTAGGTTATCATCCCAACGAGGGAATTGTACTGCAGGATAGTGAGGAAGATGAACACCACAAAAATTGAATTTCCAAACAGCTTCCTGAGTGCTGGTAAGAAATCTGTAATGGAGAGGAATATGCTCTACACCCTGCTGAACACCGAGAAGAGTTGTTGGGGCATCCTTTAGACTGTAAAATTAGCTTTGGTTTAATGACTGGCTGCACTGTAGGTTATAACTCTGTGCCTATCGAAACATGGGCTTTATTGACAACACAAGCCTGACAAGAAAGGCACGGCCAAAGGGCACCAGCTGGGAATCAGGGACCCTGGATCATCCTGTGTGGGACAGGGCTCCTCTCTGGGGATGCTCAGGCTTATGGCACCTTCTCAGTGCCCGTACACAGCATTAAGACCCTCTACCAAGTGTAAAATTCGGTTCCTAAAGCCAGAGCCTTCACCAACCACACCAGAACTCCTCGTGAGGGTGATATTTAGAGAACAGAAGCATGTGGCCCAGAAAAAGGCTGGAATCATTTCTGGGACCCTTGATTAGAATATTGAAGTCCATTAAAATACAGTGAACAGAAACACCTGCATTTAGACTGCAGTCTGGCTCTCGGCACAACTGCCTAAAAGATGAGAGCTCAAAACAGGTCTGATGGAGGGGTGCACATACAAACACACAAACCTTTGAGTCCAACAACAAAAATATCAAAATAAAAGCAACGGCTGGTTGGATGTGGTATTGCCTATATTAGATTAATTCAGCATCCCTGAGCTCATACACAGGAGCTATGAACCCAGTGAGGTCCCTCCAACATCTAAGGTAGTGCTGAGCTCCACGTTTCCTTCCCAGACATTTGCCTCAGTGGAACAGCAGCCTGCCAGCTATGGATTGGTCATTAGTGAGGGACGGGATGTTTTCCCCACTCTCTCTTCATAATCAGGGGATTGTAGCTCTAATATAATGAATTATATTAATTATAGATAATAAACTATATAAAAAATAGACTGATATAATGAATTAAATGAATTATAAATAATAAACTATGAACTGAGGATCTCTGGTGCTCAGAGAAACAGCACCAAGTTTTTTCCAGCTGTCTGACATCAGGAGAGGACTGAAACTCGCCCTTAGCAGGTAATTATAATAGCACAAATTAAAGACATTTTTGTCCATCACTTCCATTGCGGAAACGTGCATTTTGCTGAAAGTTGTGTGAGTCCATGCTCGTCTCAGAATGAATCCATGAAACAGGATTCTTATGCAAATATTTGGGCAATAATCTTTCACCTTTTACTGCCTCAGAGAACTTTAACTGTGGCTGAGCTGGGGGGTCTATTTTACAGTGATCTCCTTGAGCAGACAAGTGACTAATCTTCAAGTTTTCATTCGCTCCTTCTTTTGGTAAGGAATAGGGCAAAAACCAGAAAGGCAATGAAGCAATGAAGTTGACTGCTCCACAGATAAGCAATCCAAGCCACCAGGCACCAACCCAACGGGTATCCTTCGGATTTATGCTGATGGCATCTATAAAATACAGAAAGACAGGAAAATAGGTTAAATATTATGCAGAGCTGTGATAACACAGATTTTTTTTTTATGGGATTTTTTTTTGTGTGTGTTTTATAAATAAAGTTGAGATTTTATTGAAATGGTTTTTGGAAAAGATGGGTAGTTTTAACTTGGTTAATCGGTTTAGGGGGAGGTTTTGGATTTACTTACTCTGGACGACTTTTGAAAAGTCTATATAAGTTTTATAATTAAATAATAAATTTAAATTTATGTTACTTAACTGTTTTAGATTTTTTATTCAGTTAACAGTTCAACAGCGACACAGAGCAATTATTATAGATGACTATACCTTACTGTATCCTTAGATGTATTATTATAAAACCAGAACAGAGGTGATTTATGTTCCATATGAAGAATTGAAATGCAGTTTGTTTCAAATCACAGAATCATAGTTTAGGTTGGAAGGGACCTTTAAGCTCACCTCGTTCCAAGCCCCTGCCATGGGCGGGAACACCTTCCACTATCCCAGGTGGTTCAGAGCCCCTTCCAACCTGGCTCTGAACACTTTCAGGGATGGGGCAGCCACAGCTTCTCTGGGCCAGTTATGAATGTCCCATCCTTGGAAGTGAATCGGTCCCATGCAGTCAAAAATAGATGTGTCCATTTAGGCCCATGGTGACATTTCCCTGCCACAGTCTTCCAATACTCTCTTGGGGAATGAGTGATAGCAAAAGGACCCTTTACCACAAAAAAACCCTTCCCTTTCTCAATTTCCCAGAGTCTCCTCCTTCTCCATCCCCAAACTCTATCGTTTTCCCCCAAATTTCCTTAAATTTTCCCTGGGATTAAAGACTTTTAAATTATTTGAACAACGAAATTAGTTTCGAGATGAACCTTTGCTACATGCTTTTTAAGTGAACATACTTTTTGCTAAGTGTTGAAAGTGCTCATGAGCCTTTCACTGTTCCCTCAACATGGAGATGGCCTTTTATTCAATCATTTGTTCTCAGCTGCACAGCAAAGGTGTAACAAGTGTGTGTGCAAGCATAAAAACGGTGCAGTGGGGGTAGGGATCCTTTTCAAGGGCTCTTCCAACCACACTAAAACACGTGATTTTAAATTATCAATTTTTGAGTTGCTTTTGAGCAGGAAAAGCTCTCTAGAGAGCCCCCATTTTTGGGGAAGTGGACTGGGAAGGTGTTTCTTGGCACGGAGGTTCCTACACCCAGACCCCTTCTGGCTTCATGTGCCGCCCCCCGGTCGCTTACCGACGTCCACGACGCCAATGTCAACCCAGAGACTGGCACAGAATGAGCCCAGCAGGAAGCCCAGCGTGGGCCCAAACATGCCCGAGGATCTCACCAGGCCTGGAAGGGAAGGCAGACTGTGCAAAACTCTGCATGGACAAGACAAGCATTCCTCCCTGGGGGCAAGGAAATGAGAGAGGAAGGAGGAGACAGGAGAGGGGCACGGGCGATTATGGTGATGCCTTAAGGGCTGGTAAAAATAAGAGGCAGACCCAGCAGTACAGGGCAAAGGGCATTCCCTTGGTTTTAATGGGATCCCAGATGCACAATTCGTCACAGGTGAGAACAGCTGAGCAACACCGCCCGGGTACAACGCAGATACAATTTGATGGAGCTCACAAATCAGCAGATCTACCTAAAATCCCCAATAAGAAACTTAGCAAATGAGGTCATTGTCCCCCATTCTAATTACACCCTTCTCCCTAGAGAGACTACAGCCTAGTTTAAAGAACATGTTCCAGAGAGGAGGCTCCCTCCAAGGTTGGAGCCTCTGGTTTGGAGACAGTTGGGATGTTTCATCTGCTGCCCTCAGAGAACCCCCAAGCTGAGCTCAATTTCAGCCTCCAAGGGTTATTCACATGTAGGGCTGAGGTATAAGGAGTGTTTGTGAAGGGTACAAGGAAAGGGAAAGTGTACAGAAATGTGTAAAAAGGATATAAAAAGGAAAGGCAAAAACCATCAGGAATTAATGGAATGTCTCGTGGAGGCTCCTGAGCAGCGGGAATGTGAGGTGTGAGCTGCCCTAAGCAGCACTGTGGTGCAGGTCAGAAGAAGGTGGCAAATGAATAAGCTGTGAAGGCTACCAAAAACCCAACAAGCTACACTGCATTTTGCTGACTGGATGTGCAAATACAGCACAATTTGATTTTGGTAACCACTACTGGCAATCAACGTAAAATAAAATATCTTCAAAATAATTCGAGTATAGGTGACCATATTGGCTTGCCACTTGTGTTGTTCTGTTGAAGTTTAGTTGTGAGGAGGTAACAGGTTCAAAATACAGCTCAGTAATTTGGATTTCTGAATTCTAGCATGGAACTGCCACCTTGCAGTTGCAGAAGGTTTCATTCTACTAGAAAAGAAGGAATTCTTCACCAAACACCACATTCAGCTCTGTAAATCCTATCATGTTGTACTGTAGAGATTTTCCTCCTGAGAGAGAGCTGGTTTTGCAAATTCTCTTCTGAATATAGTGATTTCTCAGCTTATCACCCAGAACTTCTATAATAAATTGTTACACCTTAACAAATATGCTGAATTTTCTCTTTTTTCCTACGACAACTCTGGTTATTATTGCTGACACCACAACGCTACCAAAATGATTTTAACTCATTCTATTAAGAAAATGCTGTCTCTGCCTCAAAATAACTTACGTTCTTAATCAACAAAACATCAAAGGACAAAAGAAAAAGGAAAAACAGGAAGTTGAGACTTCTTGTTCAGGGTCAAATAACAATATGAATGTTCAGAATTCATCAGCAAGGCTTGACTGACTTCTTTTATTATAGGACAATTTTTTTTTTGTATGTTTGTATTTTACAAAAACACTGATTATAAATTGATTTGACCAGATGATAAAAAATAAGATATAGAAAAGAATTAAAGTTAGCCAAGAAAAGAAATTTCTGCTCTACGGAAAAGACTGTTTCAACATTCACTTTTTTTGCAAAGTGGTTCAGTCCACCAAAATGGAATAAGTGACTGAAAACTGCTATTCTGAATGTAAAAGTGAAATATTTTAATACACTGTAAGTTAAATACTTAATTTCTTTTGCATAACCCAATTTTCATTTTGGTTGAATCCATGCTATTCTTCAGGTTCACTTTACATTTTTAATCTCGCTTGCCCAGTAGTCCCCAGCCTGTCTCAATCTCTCCCAGATTAGATTCTGACAAGAAAAAAAATTCAGCTAAACTTTTTTAAATGCCTTTAATCAGAAGCTCAGAGGCGATTACAAATATTTTGGATAACTGCTGAGTTGAACACTTGTTTTTGACAGCTGCCTCCACAATACTTCCATTTTCTTCAACCTGCAGATTTCCTCATTCCCAAATTAAGACATTTTCTATGGCCTTACCCTGTAGCATTACATCCTGAGCTCTTCCTGAAACTGTGTCTTGCTGTCTTTCTGACCAGCTCAATTTCACCAAATTTACCTCAGGCCACAGTTTTTGAACTCCCTCAGCCACACAAACACCCCATGCTATTAAATCAGTTTGCCAACAAATTAATTGGCTTGGGTGTAAGTCTCTCTGTCTTGGGCAATAGGTTATGTGCTGTCAAAATAAGAACAAAACCCCAATTAGAAAGGATTTGTTACAACACCCTGGCAAGGTGTTGATTTTCCTTCAGTAAACAGTGACTTTAAAAAGCTTTCAACTGGAAGTGTGCTGCATGTAAAATCCAAGAAGTCAGCTAAGAGCTTCTGAAACACATTTACATTACTCTAATTAATTGTGACTACATTAATGATCCTAACATTAAGGATCATTCCCTTATCTATGAATTGGGAATTCCCTTATCTAGCAATTGGGAAGAATTGGATCCTCTGAAGCTGTGGTACTGAAGATGATATGCCAGATAAGATAGATATGACTCTGCATTTTGGGAAAACAAGTATTTGATTATGCTTCTCTTCATGACAGAATCTACTCAGGGAAAGCAGAAAGACGATCCTGGAATTATCCCTAGAAAAGAAATATGAGACTGCTTTTGCACTGTTTGGGGGCTTTTTATGTCTCTGTACAACTCAAAATTATCAGGGTAGATTTTTTGGGTGAGTGCTAGACTACAGAAATTTTAAAGAACAGAATGTTTAGCATAAAAATCACTCATTTGTACATTACCTATGTAAAATGCTGAGTCTTCTTCTTTAGAAAAATCATCAATATATGAAACTCCCAGTGGCATAATTGGTGCTTCCCCAATTCCACGTAGAAGGTTCCCCACCAACACAAAAAGCCACAGATAGGAATTTGTTGTTTTCTCACATCCTGCAGGTCATCAACATTTATATTTCTGTGAACATAATTCTGACAATACTTCACAGCAACAGTAAAGTAATATAAAATATGGGGTTTAACCATCATTACAGGGCAGGTCTGTATAGATCATGGTTTCTAGCAGGGGTTTTACTGCTTTCCCGTAGAAAAGGGGTCTACAATGGTGTTAGGGTTTGGGATTCTTCTCCCTTTTGTTTCTTTCACGTAGGAATTTTTCCCCACATTTGTTGCTAAGGAACGGTAATGGCTGGGTACTTCAGAAAGACAAAAGAGTTGGCTCAGAGATGGGTGCGGCTGGCTAGTCTGTTATCTGAGCCAAGGGGCGGAGATACCATGGGAATGGGGCTTGTGAAAAAGGGGGTTAAGCACAGCTTCGGGGCTCTTTGGCTTCTGGGCATTCAGAAGGGAGAGAGAGGCTGCTATAGCGCCAGGGAGAATCTGCCACCACCGCCGGCTTCTGTCTTCAGCTGCATGCTTCTATCGTGAGTAGAGCTCTGCTCATGAGAGCGGCTGTTGCACTAGGACCTGTCTAACACCCTGCTCCACCAAATGAAGGACCCTCCACCATCTGCTCCAGTGTCTCAGGGGAAGAAAGCCTGGGATCACCAAGCCCCCTCCCCCTCCCAGGGAGCCAGCCTCTCCCGGCCATGGTTCAGGAGTCAGCTCTGCCCAGCCCTGCTGGACCTTTGCTACAGCTTCAGGGTTTTTGCTACACNCACCCCTGCCGGCTGTGACCGTGACTGCATTGAAGGGGAACTGCTAAACTGTTCATTGCTTTGTTCTCTTTTTTTTCTGTTCTTGTTTTGTTGTGGTTACCACTGTTGTTGTTTGTCTGTCTCACTATCTATATACATATATATAAATATATATATTATATATTATATCTATATAATCTTTACTAATATATATACTAATATATATATATATATATTAGTAAACAACTGTTATTCCTTTTCTTATATCATTGCCCAAAAGCCCCTTAATTTCAAAATTATACTGATTCAGAGGGAAGGGGGTTACATTTCCTATTCTAAGGGAGGCTCCTGCCTTCTTTAGCAGATACACCTGTCTTTGAAACCAGGACAAATGGGGACAAGCAGAAGAAGGGAATCCAGCACCAGAGCTTTATCTTACCAACATTTATCATTGTGCTGGGTGTTTCTGCAGCATCTGTGACTGGAGGACCCTCAGATGTCACTGGGGAGCAAGCTGACACACTCGTAGAGGAGTTGTCCACACTAACAGTTATCCTCTCATAATTGTAACTGGAAAACAACTGTGTGAAATACAACTGACACATGAAGGGCTTTGCTTTGTAGGAAGCATGTCTGAGCCTTGTGTTCACTCCCATTTCATACACACAAAATGGAGGGGAGGCCCATTTCCAGTGCTTTGCTTAAAAAAGACAGGTATCTTCATACCATTTTCAAATGCACTGATGATTCTAACCCCAACATTTTCCTGAACTAAAGAGCAACAAAGCTGCTTCCAGGGATCATTCTTTAGACTGCAGGACAGAGGCAGAGTTCATTCACATCTGTCTACATGAAACAGGGCTGATATTTCTCCATAATGGCACCTCTTTCTTACCTTTGTGGGAGATGCAAGGATGTCAAAGGATTGGAAAGGTATGACCTGCTTCTGACAATTATGTAAGTGTTGTAGCTTAAATGTGAATGGGGTATTTAGATATTTAACTCTCCCCAAGTTTAGGTAAAGATCCTCAGCATTTTAAAGGGCTTATCACGAGTAGCCACCACGGAGAAAGAAACCTTTTCCATCAAGATCTAATTACAGTTCACTTCAATATGAAAAAGAGAACATAGTTTTAAAAATATACATATCTATGTGTATATATATATCTCCATCCTAGGTGAAAAATTCAACCCACTTTACCTTAATTATGTGTAAGTTCTGTAGAAACCTGAGGGTTCTCTCTTGCTTACTTGTAGCAAGAGGTAAGCTTGCAGAGAGGAAATCAGAAAGTCAATATTAAAAAATCCACCCATTTTCCTGTTGGAATAGCTGGAAGAAACTACTACTGTCAAGCTTTTAACTCAGATGTATGCTTAAAAAACACTTCATGTGATGAAGTGCAATTAGGGCATAATGTGAAAACTCTCCATATTTACCGTCCCATTAGGAACTGAGGCATCACTGACAAGAAAGCTCCTACAGACATGATAAGACACCCAACAGCAATTATTTTTGGCCGATGAACTCTCGGTCCAAGGTAGCTCACCAACACCATCACCATTAAGTTACCTGCATCAACAGGAGACAGAACCAGTACAAAAAATAGATTTGCTTTGGGAGTGAAAATGTAACAAGAAGCATTTATCCACTTTCAAAGAAAGCACACATACCTATCTCAAAGCTGCCATCAATAATGCCAACAATCGATGATGAGATTTCAAATCTCCTTTCAATTTGACTGGACATGCTCTTCATGTAGCTTCCAGAAAATCCTTTGGCAAAAAAGCAAAAAGCTAGAGCTCCAAGAAATATCTGAAGAGAGAAAATAATTGAGTTTGCAAAGTAACAACTTTTGCTTTACGGCTGGATGCCTGAACAACCCACTCAAGAAGCACAAAAATCATATGCTTTGCTTTCTAATTCTAATTCTTTGCTTTCTAAATCTTCCTATTGCTATCATTAAAACAGATTTTACTTTCTTTCTCAGGGTGGCCTCCAAAAACTCTGCTACTGCAAAGAAAAGGAAAATAGATGGTATGCACCTTCTAACTTTCTAGTACATACTGGTTTAGCCATTTACTTTCTTAGGAAAAACTTGTAGCATAATGTTGTTCATTTCTGATACTTATTATCACAGCATATCATATTACCTCTCTTTCTCCTGTTCTAAAAACCATTAATGAAAAGATATATCTGCAACTACCACTGTGACTATAGCACACCTCTAAATGAATTGTTAGTAAACTATGAGCTCATTTTTTTAACTTCTGAGCACATTTATTGACTTCTGTGTGCTGGGAATCACAACCATAGAATCAGAATAGTTTGGGTTGGAAGGGACCTTTAAGATAATCTCGCTCCAACCCCCGTGTTCCCGGGGAGAGACATGCTCCAACCCCCCTGTCCCTGGGCAGGGACACCTTCTACTATCCCAGGTTGCTCAGAGCCCCAGCCAACCTGGCCTTGGACACTTCCAGGGATTGGGCAGCCACAGCTTCTCTGGGCAACCTGTGCCAGGGCCCCTCTACCCTCACAGGGAAGAATTTCTTCATAATATCCAACCTAACCTACTCTCTGTCAGTTTGAAATCATTTCCCCTTGTCCTGTCACCCCAGCCCCTTGGAAATAGTCTCTCTCCATTTTTTTTTGTTGCCTCCTTCAGCTGCTGGAAGGCTGCAATGTGGTCACCCTAAAGCCTCCTCCAGGCTGAACAATCCCAATTCTCTCAGCCTTTCCTCATAGCAGAGGTGCTCCAGCCCTCTGCTCATCTTGGTGCCTCCTCTGGACTCACTCCAGGAACTCCATGTCCTTCCTGCGCTGGGACCCCAGGGCTGGAGGCAGCTCTGCAGGTGGGGTCAGAGAGGCACAATCCCCTCCCTCCCTTGCTGCCCCAAATCCCTTCCATCACCCTGTGGATGCAGCCCAGATCATTGTTCCAACACTCACAGCATCAAACAGTGCCATACATAACTAACTGAACTTTGATAGGACTTTAAATGGCAATTTAGTGGTCCAGCGAAAATACATGGTGAGGGCTCTTCTGATGCCTTAAGGGCTGGT
>VYZT01061262.1:4546-32973 GCA_013400735.1 Pomatostomus ruficeps
CGGCCCGGCCCCGGGGCCGCCCCGCGGGGGGGGCAGGTGGGGCCGCCAGACCCCCGCGGGGACGGGATGGGCCGGGGGGGGACCGGCCCTGTGCCCCCCGCCCTTCTGCACCGGAACCCTCCGCACCCCAGCGCCCCGACCCACCGCACCCAGCGCCCCGATCCCTCTGTCCTGGAACTCACCGCACCCAGCGCCCTGATGCCTTCTCTTCCCTGGAACTCACCGCACCCAGCGCCCTGATGCCTTCTCTTCCCTGGAATCCCCTGCACCCGGCGCCCCGACCCACCGCACCCAGCGCCCCGATCCCTCTGTCCTGGAACTCACCGCACCCAGCACCCTGATCCTTTCTCTTCCCTGGAACCCACAGAACCCAGCGCCCCAATCCCTTCTCTGCCTTGGGACCCAGCACCCCAATCCCTCTGTCCTGGAACCCACAGAACCCAGCACCCCGATCCCTCTTCCATGGAACCCCCTGCACCCAGCGCCCCAGTCCCTTCCCAGCGCCCCGGCCTCCATCACCCCTGATCCCTTTACCATGACCCCAGCACCCCCAAATTCTCCTCTGCCCCAGAACCCACCACAGCCCAGCACCTCCAACCCTTTAGGAATTCCTTCAGGAGAGGAGAACTGTTTCACTCAGGAACCAAAGAAAATAAATAAATAAGAAATAGATTTTTATATCGATATACTTATTTACATAATTAATACAGTTAAAACAAACGAGTAAATATGATGAATAATGTAAATAATAATTTTTTTACAGTGCTTTTTTTTTGTAAACAAGAGTGTCCCAACCCAGACCCATCCCTGCGGGTGATCCCAGTGCCGGACAGGCTCCAGGAGATGCCGAAAGCTCCAGCCCCGAGCTGTGTCCGTTCTCAGCCCGCTGGCAGACGGCTCCTGCAGCTCTGAGGCTCTGCTGAAGGGTGTCCCCAGGCCACCAGGAGCTGGTGTCACCACCTGCCTGCAGGTTAAGTGACATTTTTCTCTCTCTTTTTGAGAATAAAAGCCAAATCCCTATGGGGATTTATTTGGGAAGCGCATCCAGGACATGATTGGAGACTGAAAAAGGTGCAGAATAATCCTGGCAGGGTGGGTGACAAGTGGCCTTGTGCTCTCGGAACGGAGGGCCGGGCGTCCCTTCCTGCGCCGGGGGGTGAAGGGCAGGAATGCTGAATTCCCCGGATTTTAAGGCAATTAAGGACAGCGAAACCACCGCCCCTCGTGCCGCTGCATCCCACCGCCAGTGTTCCCTGGCATACGGAGAAGGATGGAGTAGGAATAGCGGTGACGGGTGCTCGATGCCATGCCTACAGCAAAAATAGATGTGGTTGGGCTGCGATGATGCAAAGGCAGAAGAATCCTTCTCCTCCGATTTCCCCGGCTTTGCTTTCAGCGCGGCTCCTGCCTGGCTGCCGTTTGTCACCGGCGCTCGCGGCTCCTGCATCCCCGGCACGTTTTTGGGGTGATTTTAGGCTGAAATGGGTTGATGAAGCCCTTTTCAAAGCTCTTACCCCTGCTCAGGGATGAGCTATCGACAGGAACGGGGCAGGGAGCTGCTGGTTCGGTGTGCGAGGTCACTGCCACTGGGGAGCAGCGGGAGAAACGTGAGGTTTTGGGATTAATTAGTGCCCACGGGATGCAATTCTCATTTACTACTCCTCATTCCAGCCTCCTGCCGGAGCTGGATGTGACAGAGGAGCCTCCTGCAGGTACCTGCACCAGCTCATCCCTCCTGCCCCGATTTTGGCTTTGCGGAAAGAGCTCAGCAAACTTCTGCAGATGCTTTCCCAGCCCCAAATTTCCCGGAGTTTTGGTGGATCGGTCTCGGTCCAGATGTGATGCTCAGGGGAAGCTGTGCTTTGGGGAGGAAGATTTCGGAGCACCGTCACAAAACAGCTGGAGAAGCAGCAACCACGTGGGAAAAATGGTCCAGAAAGTGGTGCAGGATCGAGCAGGAAAGGGAAGGCATCTTGCAGGCAAGATATTCCTCTCTGGGAAGAGATGCTGGCGTGGAAGGAGTCTGGAATGTGGCAGCAGGAGTGATAAAAGGAGCGAAAGGCCATGAGAGGTTGAAGGAGGGTTTGTTTAGTCTGGAAAAGGACAGGATAACCCGCTGTGCGCAAAAAAACAGGACAAACCAGGAAAAAAGCGGAGTGTTTGGGGGATTGGGAAGAGGAGGAGATGCTGTTCCTCAGCTGGAGGTTGTGGGAGCTGGTCAGGCAAACATCTGGGACAACCAAATCCACGCTGGGGGTGGCTCCTGGGACTCCTCCGAGCTCGGGATGAAGAGTCTGGCCCACAACTCCGTTTTATCCTGTCTGGGAGCAGGAGGGCTGGGATCCATGAGGTTCCATCACCCTGGGCTCACTGGGATCTGCTCTCGGGGCACTGCTGGGCTCCTGCTAATGGCGCAGGCTGCGCTGGGATCTCTCCTTGGATCCCACATCCCCAGGGGCTGTTGGGAACAGGACAGAGTGGGGAGTGAGGATCCTGCCTCGAGCCAGCAGCGATGTGGTGGCTCCAGAATTCCCACAGGAAGCTGCAGTAACCCAGGGGGAACCCGCCCCTCCTCTCTGACCTGCGAGTTTTCCCCGAATCCTCAAGGATATTTTTCACTACTCATCATGCAGAGTCTCAGCAGAGCTTCATGCCACCCCTGCACTGCTGGGACTGGGAACAAGGTGGGAATGAAGCGCTCATTGCTCCACGGGGGACACAGCTCTGGCCGCAGACACCGCACAGGAGAGGCAGGG
This sequence comes from Pomatostomus ruficeps, assembly GCA_013400735.1. Taxonomy (NCBI): domain Eukaryota; kingdom Metazoa; phylum Chordata; class Aves; order Passeriformes; family Timaliidae; genus Pomatostomus; species Pomatostomus ruficeps. The sequence goes on from VYZT01061262.1 coordinate 7,303, forward strand.
CCAAAACAGAGCCCCCGAGTGAAGCCTGCCCCAAAAATGACCCCATTTCCTTCAAAGAAGGACTTGGTTTGCTCTCCTTTCTCTCCCGAGCGTGTGGCAGAGGTGACTCCGTGTGCCACAGGCCACGCAGATCCCAAATTTCCCTCCCATGGTGCAGATGAACCGGGTGAAATGTGGGGTTTGGCTTTTAGAAACCTCCCAGCCAGAGGACGGTGCAGCCGCTGCGGAGGTGAGGAAGAGCAGCAAGGGCTGGCAGGGAAGCAGCGCACCTTGGGAGGTGGGATCATCCCTCAGGAAGAGCAGAGCTGAGAAAATAATTCACAAATCCATGATTTTCAACTGTTTTGCTCACCTTTTGCTAGGACGTGAGTGAAAATCTACCCATTACACTCTGGATTGTGGAAGCTTCCGAGTCTGTAAGAGCCGGGAATGCCGAGGTGGAGGCACTGGCATGGCTGGGTAATTTAAATTAATAATTTAAATTAGTGTCTGGGTTAATTACACCTTCACTGGGGTGGAGCACGAGCGAGACATTAACAATGGGAACGCTGGACAGGCACCAGTGGCTCCTTCCCAACAGGCTCCGAGTTTTGCCGACTCCCCCAAGGTGATGTCAAAGGGAGGGATCTGTGGGAATGAGGTGTGGAGCAAAGGCCAGAGATGGGCACTGAAGAGGGTCCTGTGGAGGTGTTTCCCAAGCGGGAAAACCAAAGGATCAGCTTCTCCCAGCTCCAGAGCAGCTCATTTGGGATGGGAGCACCTGCCTGGTGTGCGATCAAGCTGCTGGAGCCGGAACGTGAACCGCAAACAAATTGCTTGAACCCCAATTAAGGAGTTGCAAGGAAAAAATGGGATTTTTAGCTCATGGAATTCCACGCAGAGCAGAGAGCTACACTGAACCCACAACCGCCCTGACCCTACACAGCTCCCTCAAGCTCCACGATCCCTTCAGGGATCCAAAGAAAATCCAAGGAAAGCCTGGAGATGGATGCCGCAGGCCTGTGCAGGGACAGGAGCATCTCCCGTGCCCCAGAGGAAATTCCACCTGCACCTGAGGGGAGACACCAGCGGCACAAACAGCTCCAGGTTTCCTTTTTCCCCTCCACGCGCTGCCAAGGTTTTTGTCAGGAAAGCAGGTCAGGAAAGGGCACAGCCGGTGACAGCCAGCAGGGAGGAATCCTCTTCCCGACCCGGCAGAGGATTCCTCGCTGCCCTGCTGGGATCCATGCCGGGGGTCAGGGAGTGCTCCCTGCTCCCAGGGAGAATTCCTGCCTCGCTGCTGGCAGAGCACCAGGCCAGCCAGCTGTGGGGTCCAGCTGTGCCACAGGGCAACGCTGCACCCCGGGGCCATCAGAGCCTGGGCTCCTCCTGGATCCAGAGCCCTTCGTCCTCACAATGACAGCGAGGGGCTGAAGAGTGTCCAGGGCAGGGAACGGAGCTGGGAAGGGGCTGGAGAATCCCTGAGGGAGCTGGAAAGGGGCTCAGCCTGGAGCAAAGGAGGCTCTGGGGGCCCTTCTGGCTCTGCACAACTCCCTGACAGGAGGGGCAGCCGGGGGGGTCGGGCTCTGCTCCCCGGGAACAGAGACAGGAGCACAGGGAACGGCCTCAGGCTGGGCCAGGGGAGGCTCAGGTTGGACAGCAGCAGGAATTTCCTCATGGAAAGGGGGCTCAGGCACTGGAAGCAGCTGCTGAGGGAGGTGGAGTCCCCCTCCCCAAAGCCCTGTGGCTCTTGGGGACAAGGGTGAGTGGTGGCCCTGGCAGTGCTAGGGAACACTTGGACTCCACCTCAGAGGGTTTTTCCAAAGGAAATTCCACGATGCACCACGGCCTGCAATGCTCACACCGAGCATGGACCTGGCACAGGGATCGGGGACACTCTCAGCACAGGAGCCACGTGACAAATTCCAAAAAAAATGTGTCACCGGGAGCAACCAGCTCAGCCCTGAACGGGCTGTTACTGCTCAATTAAAAATAATTACTGCCATGGTCCCACTGTCCACTCCAGACAGTAAGGACAGGGAAGTTTTAACAAATACCTGGATAATTTGTAAATCTCTAAGACACCCGGGGTGCTGCTGTTGGCCACCTCCTCTCCAGGCGGCTGCAGCAAGGCGTGGTTCCTGTCCCCTCCTTTGCACGGTGGCACATCATTCCTCAAACTCTGCTCCCTGCATCCATGGAAAGCGTCAGTTTTGAGAGCAGAAATTTCCGTTATTTCCACAAAACCCCACGTCCTCACCACAAACCGACGTGGAAAGCTCCTCCAACACAAGATGAAAAAATAACCGGCTCAGAGATCCAAGTGCACAAATTCCCTACGTGGTATGACAGATACGCCGTGAAGCGTTGGCCCCAAATCTTTTAAATACAAGAGGCAGCAGATAAACACCCAAACGAGGGATTCACTGCTGATTCCACAAGTGAGAAATGGACCTGAGAAACACCTCACGCACAATTAATTATGGGTTCCTGGTTCCTCCTGAAAGGAATGGACAGCACCTGCCCTGGGATTACCTCCGGGTTTTTGTTTTCCTGGCAAAAATAAGTAGGAAAAGGAAAAAAACAAACTGCTTTTTATTTTATTTCCTCACTTTCGGAAAGCATTTTACACAGGTTTGGATCTTGGGAGTAACTTGGAATCAGTAGAAAAAACTAACTCGACAGTTTTTTTGTCTTTACAATAGAAACCTTTCGGGAGTCAAAATGGAGACTAAAAAAATACATGCAAAACGTACTCCTCTCAAAACACAACTGGAAACAAAGCACCAAACTACACAAATATGCAGGATGAAACAGCATCGAACACCACAGAAGTTGTCTTCATAAAAGGTGTAAAAGTCACCTAATTCACTAGGCACTGTCACTTGGTTAAACAGAAGAGACAATAAAAAAATATTGTCCACAGACTTGCAGTTTCAACTCAAAGGCCGTAGGCTAGAAATTCCTCTGTGTCATGCTTTAATAGCGACCTGAAAGACAAAAACCCCAAAAATACAGTCAGACTTCGAGGACTGAGAGATTTCCGGCTAAACCCTCTGCCACCCCTCAAATCAAATCTGAGCCCGATGTCCTAGAGGGAACCAAACTCCCAAACTCCGGTTTTAACGGAGCTCTGGAGGAAGAAACAGCGTCTCAGAGTCAAAACAAGAACTGTTATCTCACTTGTTTTTTTCCAAACTGAGTATTTGCTCTGTCCTCAAGGTTACCAGTTGCTCAATGAAGCACTGAAGGAACTGTGGCTCAATAAAATATCCACACCGAGCCGATCTTAGCGGACACAGAAGCTCCGAAGAAATTCAAGGAATGGGAAATTTCCTTTTGAGAGGTGAACTCTGTGACAGGGCCGGGCTGGACGGGGCTTGGAGCACCCTGGCCTGTGGAATGGGATGGGCTTTAAGGTGATTCCCAACCCAACCATTCCCCGAGTCCATGGCTACTTACGAGGTGAGTAGGATCGGGATCTGGACCGGGATCTGTAGCCCCCTCGGCTGTAGTAGGGGGACGGTGACCTCCTCCTGCGACAGGGGTGACACAAACAATCCCTTTGTTACAACCCGCTCCAGGTGCGTCCCTCTAACACCATCCTGGTCTCGGGAATGCACTTGGGAAAGTTAACGAGCTCATCAACATTTCTACTGGGTACCAAAGCAGAGATCTGCATTCTTTTTTGTTCCCAGGTTTTGTCAGCAGTATTATTTTTGACTAACACAACAAACACGAGCTCCTGCACTCACAATCTGCCTCCGTGTCAGTTTAGCTGGAAGCCAGGAGCATCCCACACACACAGGGTGAGCCAAATCCACCTTCACTGCTCATCGGAATTATTTGTCTGAGGTGAAGGTTTGCAGTCAGTGCCACAGCCAGGCACTCCAAACCCTCTGATCCTGGCACTCCCAAGTTTTGTGTTTCCCTGCCGAGTTCCGCCAATCCAGGACTCACCTGTAAAACTGATCCCTGTCCTGAACAGCTCTCCAGCCTCCTCCGCCGCCGCCACCTCCTCCTCTGTGAGAACAAAAGCAGAACGACTTTTAGGGATTTAAAACATAAACAGAAAGTTCACAGTACAAAAAAAACCCCCATCATCAGAGTAGGAAAATAACACAAAGATAAGACAACATTAGTTCCTACACTGGATGATGCTGAATTACTTAATCTAATATTGATTTTTATACACTTAGCTACTCAAGGAAAACCCCTTCAATGATTATTTTCAAATAACAAGATCAACTCATTATCCTGAGGAAAAATATTGATTCCAGGGTGGAGGCAGGGAAAACCCTCCCAACCCTGACATTCTAACACCTCACAGTCACATTTAAACAAGAATTGTGATAAAACTTCTTGCAGACAACAGAAACACCACCTTGAACCTCCTCAGATTCACATCAGCAAAGCCTTACCAGGAGGAGACTAAACCAAGTTTAAAGTTGTTTTTGAGCAATTGTTTTTTTTAAGGTTATTTTTTAATTTACAGACACTTTTTTCAGGCAGAACTAAGCCTCCCACAGCAACAAGGAGAAACTGAAATTTTAACAGGACAATTCCCATCTGACACTGCACTTCCCTCAAGGCTTTCACAGAGGGCAGGGAACGCAAAGGAATTGTTACCAATGGAATTTTTTTAGGGTGGGGTATGCAACGCTCCACTGCATCCTGAACAATTCCAACTTCTCCTTCCTCAGGGAAGCACTCCCAACGCTGCTCTGTCCCTCACCAAACCCGTGTCTGCAGGAGGGGAAAGCAGCAGAGCACGGCGTTTTTCAAGCAGCCACATGAGCCATTTGTGGCTCCGGATTTATTCAGAGAATCCGAGAATGGTTTGGGTTGGAAGGGACCCTGAACACCCATCCAGGGTCACTGTCACAGGCTGCAGCTCCTGACCCCATCACAGCTTCTGGAAATGTCCCCAAACCCCTGAGCCACTGGTCACTGTCAGCAGAAGATGCCACTTAAGCACTGGGGCTCATATTGTAACTTTAACACAGAATTCTGCAATTGCAGGAATGTTTGGTAATGCAGGCAGAAAAAAAATCAAATCTTGTCCTCGTGTTCAACGTAACAGTGTCCCAGAAATTGTGAGGGTTTTGCAGGGGACAAGGATTTTGCTGTAAGATGTAGAAGTCGAATTTCTCTACCACCAAAACCAACTGCAGCCCACTGTGTTTACACACACATCCAACCTGACAAGGGGTGGTAAAAAAAAGCCTTTTTATGCAGATGTCCAGGTCATGCTCCAATCCCCAATTCCTTATTTTTGGCAGCATCTGAGGTGCTGTAATGATCAGCAGGAGATACTGGGGACCACTGAAATTTCCCACTTTTTATCTACCACGCTGTGCTCAAAACGTAAGTTGACACCAACACGAAATCAAATATTAATTAATCTGCACCATTTCAGAGCCAGCAGATGAACCAACCAGAGATTCTGAAATGAGAGTATTGAGAATACCCTCGGATTTTCAAAACTCAGCGCGTATTAAGGAAACATTTCGGACTAAGCCAGGCTGCAGGTTAAACACCATCACGTATTGCTCAATCCAAGCAATTTGATTTATGCTGAGCAGTGATTTCGGTGCAGGGAGATTCCAGAACGACAGCGAGTGCAGAAATACTCTGAATAATTATGCAGGATGAACTGCCTAATGCTTGCACAGGGAGATGAGAAGGCAGAGTTTGAAAAGCAGCCCAAAACTCCAGCTCTGCTCACCTGTACGAGCGGCTGTAATAGTCACGGTCGTCGTAGCCTCTGTCGTAGCCTCTGTCGTAGTAATCTCGCCGCCGGGAGCTGCCGCTGCGAGGAGGGGAGAGAAGGGAATTGCTGAAATACAAAACTCTGGCTGCACTCAGTGAAATTCTCATTATCTGAGCTGGGTTATATTATTACTTCCCATCCTCACTGCTGGAAGACTGTGAGCGCTCCTGTTTTTCCACCAGTGCAGGTGGGAGCAGAACTATTTAAATAATTGTTTATTAAATGCTGGAACTTTCAGTTGTTTTCCTCAACCTTTAGGTATCATAGGCACAGGAGGAATTCCATCCTGAGACAACTCTTCATTCACTTTTAACTCTGAAAAAGCTCCTCTTCCATCAGCTTTCTGATTAAAAAAATAACCTGGAGTCTCAGCACAACATCACCGTAACCACCAGTGAGCCCAAAGTCTTGGGAAATGAACAACTTGGGAGAACAATTTACACTTTTGGGAACTACAAATCCAAAGTGCAGTGTGTGAACACGGCAAGCTGCTCATCCCAAATATTAACTGAACCACACAGCTGCTCAACCACGGTTTGTTCATTCACTCTCAAAAACCTGAGCTTGCGAAGGACGTGAATACTTGAAGGAAAACTACTTAAACACAATTTGTACATTAATGAAGAAGCCCGAGAAACCAGGAAAACCACTCAGAATAAAGTCTCTCAGGAGGGAAACAGGAGTTTTTACGAAACAATTAATCCTATCCTGTGCTGGTTTGGGGGAAAAAAACCCCACCAAAACCACATGGATAGAACTCACTAAGTGGGTCTTCCCATGTAGATTCCAGGGGTAGGCGTGTGAGGTCTTTTCGTTATGGAGAAATCCACCCGGATCCTTCTTCCGTCCAGCTCCATTCCGTTGGCACGTTCCTTGGCCTAAGGAGTGACAGAGGAGCATCAGCTGTAGGTATGAACTTCAGCACCAACACACATTTCTAACCACTGCTTTGAAGTGTTAAAATGTCCTCAAATGGCTCAGTTGGGAGGCAGGTCTGAGCCTCGCATCTTACACTGAATGTAACCCGCAAGACACTCTAGGCCAGCTGGATTGAAGTGCCAGTAACCACTGAAAATGTGACTTCTGTGGCACTAAAATCCTGAAAGGAACAACATTAAGCATTTTTTTCAGTGCCTGTGACGTGATTAAGAGCAACCTTTGATGCAGGGAGTTGTAACTAATCCATCACGTAACACAAAGCATTTACAAGTTAAAACAACACCACTGACGTGTTCAAATACGTCCTCCAAACTACCATAACCTTGAATATAGTATCAGAGTCACGAACAAGATGTAAAAAACCCAAAATGATTGTGTTTTGGGGTTTTTTTGTCTGCTGAGTAGCAGGACCTCCATCCCAAGCTCCAACCCGACATGGAAGCCTTCATGCTAGATGTAGAAAAGACTTTGAGGAGTGGAGTTTATGCAGAATGTAACCCTTGTTCCAGCCCACAAGGGGCAGCTCTACAAGCTGCCATGAGCGCAGGATTCTCTGCTGGGCGACTACAGAATTCCCGATCCATTCTGCAGCACTCCTAAGCCCAAATTCCACAATTACAAGATTCCACGTATTTTCCAGGCTGTGAGTTTCCCCCGTGACAGAACACACAGCGCACACACCCAGTGCACCCCAACCTACTTCCTTGGCATCCTCGACGTTCTCGAAGTAGACGAAGGCGAAGCCCCGGGAGCGCCGCGACTGCTGATCGTACACGATGGAGACGTCGGCGATGGGCCCGTACTTGGAGAAAACCTCCCGCAGGTCTCGCTCCGTGGTGTACAGGCTCAGCCCAAACACCCCCAGACAACAGTTTGGGTCGGGATTGGCCTACAGGAAAGGACACAAGCAGGTATTAGAACGAAATTGGGTTTGTATTTCTCAAATTGTGACTGTCAGAGCTTCACGATGAACAAAATGGAGCTGAGATTTGGGTCACCTGCTAACAGACAGGAATAAATGAAACCTCCAGGACCAGAGGCTTTGACAAAGCCCCTTTGTGCTGCTCGGGGCACAGAGGCCGATGCCGGTCAGGCCCGTGGCTCGTCGCTCACACACGCACCCTGTTTCCGATGTGCCGTCTCCGGGTAGACATGGGGGAATGGCTGTGACTGTGCCGCCGCCGGTAGTCCCGACTGTACGACCTGCTCCTGGATCTCCTGTGGGAGCGGGAACGGGAGCGGGACCTGGTGTAGTGCCTGCGGGAACTCCTCCTCGACCTAGACCTGAGGGAAACAGAGAAACGTACAGCGCTGGGCTTGGTTGGGAGTTTCGCCCTTTAAAAACCTATCGGACAGCCACAAAAAGCTCAAATAAACATCTTTTAAAATCCTGCAGTGCCACATGCCTGGGCTACAATCCATTTCCTCACTACTCCCAAGGAGTGCGTGCTAAATCTCCGCTATCAGATTACTGCAGATGCTCTCAGCCCAGGGAGCTGCAGTTGGCTCTTCCTGGGACAAAGCTGCCTTGGAGTGACACGCTAGAGCTCAGAATATTCTCAGTGTTTGGGCACAAACAAGTGGGGCGGCCTTCTTTTCACCCAGCTCGGACACGGGGAACAGTAAATATGCATTTTATTGCAATGGAGGTTGCATCACTGAGGGGACACTGGTAGTGCTGCCTTGGGTCACGCTGGGAAGCAAACGCACCCTTTAAAGTCTGGCAAATGCCTGAAACAGAGCTGAACACAACCTCAAGGCTGAGCTGGGTCATGACCTGCTGGTATTTCAGCAGCTAATTATGAATATTTACATGTTCACACTCTGAAGGGCATTTATGCAAAGGTGCAACTGCTCGCTGGTTCTTTTTCCCCATTTTTTTCTCACATCCTGAGCTCTGTGGGCGTGAGGGTCTGAGAGTCTGCAATTCCTCCTCCTAAAGCCTTCCCAGCACACAGGGGGGCTGCTACACCTGATCCTGGTCACTGAGAAACCTCACAGCACCTCAGGAAAACCCTGCAAGGCCCACAAGTGCGATAAACAGCGTAACAGCCCATGGCTCCAGTCAGAAATTCCTCCTTTCCAGGATCTTCGATGTCCCCCTCCTCTAATTCCACAGCAGCACCACCAGGCTGGCGTGAAGGAAGCTCTGAGCTGCTTTTCCTCCTGAGCATTTAACAGCTTCTTCCTGACAGGATTTCTCACCGAGTGCCACCAGACAGCCAAACTACAATCCATCTCCTCCAAAAACACCTTCAAACCTCAGTGGGAGCGAGCCAGAAAAGCTCAGCTTAAAATGCATGTTCGTGTCTAGGAGGAATTAATTCGGCATGTCCCATTACAGCACTTCTAACTAGGTATTTATAAAGAAAACATGATTTTTGGCAATTAAATAAATAAATTTTAAAAAAAGCACTTCCCTGAAGCTGGGAAAACAGTAAAAAAAAAAGACAGAAATTATGGTATCAATAACAAAAAAAGAAGCTCCACACATGCACACAGCCACATTTCAGCCACTGATACAGGAAAAAAAAAAATTAAAGTAAACACAGAACTGATATTTCAGGTACCAAAATGGTATCAGCCAGAGACAGAAGCTACAAACTTCAATAAAAGTAGATTTTAAAATCAAATATATCCACACCCCAACTGATAAAAACACCAGGACACAGGTTGGTTCCCAAATCAAAGTTTAATTTACAAAGGTGGTAACTCAAAAAAATACATTTCCAAACAGAAACTACTAAGAAATATGGAAGTTTTCACAGGGTTATTTCCCTGGGGAGAGTCAGGGTTATAAACGATCTGCCCGTGACCACATCCCAACGTGTGACAGCGCTAAACAGAGATTAAAGTACGTTGTTTCTAAATATGTGCCTGACACAATTCTGTCCAAATCTACTCATCAACCCTCTGACTCTGGGATGTAACTCCATTATTCCCAGCCACAGGCATCTTCAGGACAGCTGTTAAATGCTCAGGAAGCCGTGACAGTTATCAATTTCTACTTTTTTTCATCAAAAAGTGTCATTGCCAGGGTTATTATTTAAAGACTGTTAATTGCAAAAGTGAGATCTGCCAGGTCTCTCACGAATTCTGCATCTTGTATTTGCTCTTAGGATTGCAAACGATCTGTGACCGCGTTTTTACTCAGTGTTGGGGTTATTCTGCAAGTGGGAAACGGTGCTTTAAAAAGCATGGAATCCCTGGAGTCATGGATTGAGGAGGATGTGCTGGGTGTCCTGACTGATTTTTAACATTAAAAGGTTGCCCAGAGGTGTTTTGCAGCCTCCCTCCCCTGAGGTTTGCAAACCCCTGAGGGCAGAGTCTGAGCCCAGAGCCCCGAGCAGGATTGGGACTGGACCTTTCCTGAGCTGCCCCATCACCTCTCCCTGCTGGCACTGCCACCCCACACTGGAAGTGTGGATAAATCTATAAATCTAATAAATCTAACAAGGATTTATTCCTTTTCTTTGACACTTTTCTTTTCTTACACCACAGGGACTGCCAGGTGCACGGTATGACACTTGTGACTGTGCCTGAATGGAACAAAAAACCCTCATTCTCCTCTGTGAAAGCCTCCCAACCACCTCGCTGCTCACAAAAGCCTTCCAACTCTGATCCTGCAAGATTTAATGCACCATTTGATAGTGTTTTCAATCGTGGGTGATTGATGCCAGCACAGCATCTTCCTCCAGCTTTTGGCAATTCACTGCTTGTTCACACAAGGAATGTGTCGTGAACAGCTCACCTGGAAACCCCACTACTGAAACCTCGCTTGTTTTTGGCCTACAAATGAGTAAAGAAATGATCAACACATTGATTTCTGTGGTCAGCACTCAATTATCTACTCTTCTAATAGAACTCTGACCCTGCACGCAGCAGGTTTGGCAGGTGAGCATCAGGAGAGGGAACGCAGTGCGAAAGGCACGGGGATGTTTGTGCTACAATAAGCAAGTTCTCCCCAAATTTTTTGGAGCTGTCGAATACTCAAAGCTTCCTACCCTGCTTATTTTCCAGTTAAATCAACGTATTTAAAATGTGTGAAATTCACATTTATCTCTCCTGCTTCTTTTCGCTACTCCAGGAACATCGCTGCTTCCAGTGAGGAGACACAACACACGAATGTGACCTAAAATGGGAAATCTGCTGATGCACCAAACTCTGTTAATGCACAAAAAACTTAAAACCTCGAGTTCCTGGTACTGCATGCTCAGAAACAAGTCAATATTCCAAGAGATAAAAGGCAGGTAATTCCCAAGTCTATCTGCAGGGATACAAATTTATACAGCTGATGTAACTCTTGGAAGAAGCATTAAAAATATATCGGAATTTATATAATTTGGCTTTCCCAGTGCTGAAACCACACACACCCCTTTGTGTTCCATGTCAAGTCAATATTCCAAGAGATAAAAGGCAGGTAATTCCCAAGTCTATCAGGATATAAATTTATACAGCTGATGTAACTCTTGGAAGAAGCAGCGAAAATATCTGAATTTATATAATTTGGTTTTCCCAGTGCTGAAACCACACACACCCCTTTGTGTTCCATGTCCACAGAGGATCCGCTGACCCTGGGAACAGAACCGGCTAAGCTGGGCCGCCTCTGACACAATCACGTGAGGAGGAAGAAGAGGAAAAAGAAGCAAACTCACCTGGATTCAGACCTGGATCTAGATTTTGACCTGGAGCGCCTGGAATCCTCCTTAGAGCGAGATCTTGCAGGGGTGTGCCTCCCCGACTTGCCAGACCCATGAGCACTTCCGCTTCTGGAAGCAGAACGGGATTCCTGCACGCAGATATTGAAAGCCTAATTTGTACACAATTCCGTGTCCACCTAGGGGCTGTAAACAAGCTCCAGTGAAATCAATGGTAAATATTCAGAGCTATGTGTCCGGGCAGTCGGCATTAGCACTGCCTAGATTTTTTTTAAGGAGGTTTTATTTTTTTTTTTATTTTTTTTTTTTTCCCTGGTAGACACTTCTTTACCCTGCATGTACTTTTGCTATTAAACAGATAATGCATGCATGTTTAGCAAAATATACAGGGACACATAAACAGACTAGTAATTACTTAGCGTAGTGCTTTCAGATTCCAGATTACTTCTTATCTTAACTTCATTTTTATTCCTTTTCTTCATTCTTCCGTTTCAAATTCTGACTTCTTTCATCTTCCCCACTTCACACAAATTGCTCAATATTCTACAAGTGGGACTTCTGGTCTGATAATTAGCATGCATTCACTTTCTTTTTTTTCAAATTTCAGCTTCACTTATTCCTGAGCTTCAAATAATTCTCATTTATAAAACTTGTCAAATGGCGACTTCCGCATTTTCCTTCTTCAACATTAACCTTAATAGAAAAAGAACAGGATGAAGAATATTTAAGAACTCCAGGATAAAATCTAGTGCCAAAACTGAAACTAGAAAAAAAAAAGTGCTGTGGACTTTTACTACAAACGCAGTTCAAGGATTGAATCTACCAAATCCCTACGATTTTATCAACAGGTTCAATCAACTCAAGTTTAACTTAGCCCTAAATAGCTGAATTTGCTATTTATGCCTGTATTTAATAGCAAGTGGGTAAACTGAGTACCTACTAAGGAATTGTAGCATCAGAAATTCAAAATATTTTGCGCTATCAGCCACACACTGAGACAGAATCAACAAGGAGCGACTGCAGCTGCGGCCACTGGCGGGTGAGCTTTGGAGTGCAGACAGCACAGCGTGGTTGGTCCTTCTGGAAAACCGCAAATATCGGGATTTTGGGGCCCTCCTGCGGTTTGGCAGCCCCGGGGTGCAGGATTTGAACTCTTGAGTTCCCCACCGTGTGTGCCCCGCGCTCCAAACTGCTCCGGGATAAAGCCCCACCTGCCCTGGTATCCTCCTCTGCTCCTGACGTCACCTAATTAGCAGCTTCAACTTAAGTATTTTTAATTTTAAATCAGTGTAATGCTTGGCTTCGGTCACATACCTTAAACACCTAAAAGTATTCTTCATTTCAAGGTCTTAAGAAAATTTTAAATTCTGCAGAATTATACTTCTGTCTAAGAACAATGCTAAATTTAGTGTAAATGCTGATGAAGAAAGCTCATTAATAAGTACCAGATTTGTCTCAAAATTCCCTTATTTTACCTTTGTAGCATCTCTTAATGGGAATCCTGTACTAAGCATTCAGAAATTCATTTACTAACCCAAAATTTAATAATGTTCCATGCAAGTTAAACCAAATTTTACCTGTTTACAATTCCCTGCCGTACAGGGGAAAGGAACACGACTTACAGGATAAAAGCAGGTTTGCAATTAACCCCAAGAGCACCAGAAATAGCACAAAGTTGGTGAAAATCATATTCTTCATATAAAAGTTTAAGGTTTTATTCTACACTACAACCTCCCCATGAACCAACACTACAAAAGGCAGGGGAAAAACTGAGGAGCAATTTAAGTTAAAATTAACTGATTTAACCTAAATCCACTGCTACCTTCCAAAGAAAACACCCCACAGAGATGAGTTCTGAGTTAATATATTAATTTTGCCGTAAGAAGTCTTTAACAAAGTTAGACAAAGCAAGATTGAAGAAGGACTAAAACCCAAGGTAAGGCTGCTCTTAAGGAAAAATAATTCACAAAAGCTCATCAGGGAGCTGTGTCCAAATACAGGTGGCCTGAGACCAGAAAGGAAAGGAGAAATGCAGGATAGGAGGGAAGCAGCTGGGAGGATTTTGTTCCTAAATACACCCCAAACCCTTTTCAGAGCTTTTAGAAGTCAAAAAGCTTTGAGGAAATTAGTAGAGAACAGCTAAATCTTCATACATTCGGCACATTTTTCGGGCAATCTTTGCTGCTTTGCTCTGTTAAGTTGATGTGGAATCTGGATATTGAGGAGCTGAGCAGAAACTTGGGAAGAAAAAGTCCTTAAGACAACTGCCTGCCTAAATCAGAACAGCTGAACTGTTCTCATTCAACCCCTCTGCACTTCACATTGCCCACTCCTTAAACATCCACTTTTACCCCCAATCACTCTGCAATCCACATTTTCCAGGATTATGGCACTTCTTTATTCCAACTCACTGCACCTCACCTGTTCAGGATATCACCCGGACTGATAATAACCCCAAAATTTCCAAGCTGCCCCTTTCCCACCCCAAACCCCCAGGAAATCCTCCCTATCCAGAGTTCCAGGATCCAGGGGCCTGCAGCGCTGCAAATTTAACTCACACCCTTGAGGGTTCGCATCAGTCACTCCCACAGCTCCCTTCTCCCATCTGCTTTTGTTGTTCTTTATGTTTTCTTTTGCTACTTTTTGCTCTTTCACTCTGAATTTTAAGTGATTTAAAAATGCCAAAGTGTGCTCCTGGCACAAAGGGAAGAGGGAAGAAACAACCTTCCTTACCCTGCCTACATTCCAGCGCTGCTAGCCAGCAGATCCAGACTGATATTCACTTAAAAATAACCATTTTTATCCCCTAATCTTAAATTTGTTGAGTGTGAATTTAACCCTCCTCCCCAGATCCCCTGGTCTTTATCAACATTTTTTTCCCTTCCGGAATTCCCGTGGAAGCCCTGAAGTCCAGGCCTGTGGATTCCAGAAGGTTCTTTCCAGACCTTGAGCCCGTGCAAACAAAGGGGAACACTGCAGGGATGATTTAACAGCTCTAAGCACATTCAGAGAGTCTCCGGGCAGGGGATGTCCCACTGCAGGAGTATTTGCGATCAGTAGGTAGGAAAGGTTTCCAGGGAATGTCCCACTGCAGGAGTATTTGGGATCAGTAGGTAGGAAAGGTTTCCAGGGAATGTCCCAGGAGTATTTGCGATCAGTAGGTAGGAAAGGTTTCCAGGGAATGTCCCACTGCAGGATTATTTGGGATCAGCAGGTAGGAAAGGTTTCCAGGGAATGTCCCACTGCAGGAGTATTTGGGATCAGTAGGTAGGAAAGGTTTCCAGGGAATGTCCCAGGAGTATTTGGGATCAGTAGGTAGGAAAGGTTTCCAGGGAATGTCCCACTGCAGGAGTATTTGGGATCAGTAGGTAGGAAAGGTTTCCAGGGAATGTCCCAGGATTATTTGGGATCAGTAGGTAGGAAAGGTTTCCAGGGAATGTCCCACTGCAGGAGTATTTGGGATCAGTAGGTAGGAAAGGTTTCCATGGAAGGAAGCAGCTGCAAAGTCAGTGATGGCCACAGCTCTTTGCACTTCTGAGATCCAGTTTTTCCTCACAGGAGTGGAAGTTACAGATTTCAGTAATTTAAGATACAGAGAAATAAAAATAATAAGGTTTTTCAATCATAAATTCCTATAAAGTATTAAGGTTTTTCAATCATAAATTCCTATAAAGTTACGTATTTCCACTTGTTTTCCTAAGGAAAGGTGCAGCCTCCCGTGATATCAGATTTTATTCAAGGTGTCCCTGTGCTGACTCCACATTCCCGACCTCTCCTGTATGGAATTGTCGCTTCTCTTTTCCCTGTGAGGGACAGGAGGTCACCGCTGGGGGTTCCCTCTGAGGGGGAGCAGAACCATCCCCTTTCCCGAGGTTCCCAAACTCCACACAGAAAGAACTCTGTGTGTTTTTAAAGATCAGGCCACAGCTTCCTCTCACCGCCTCTGCCACTGACCCCGTGGGCTCCTCCAGTGCCCCAAACTGGCAGGAAATTAATCCCTCAGCAAAACCCAAATGATTTCCCCAGGTTTGGGCACTGAATCAGCTCCCCAAGAGGTGCCATCAAGTGGGAAATGGTGCTTTAAGAAGCACGGAATCCCCGGAGTCATGGATTGAGGGGCAGGAGGATATGCTGGGAAGGTGTCCTGACTCTGTTTTAACATTAAAAGGTTCCCCAGAGGTGTTTTGCAGCTGGTGAGGGAGGAACGCAGGGAATGGTCCATCCCTTTATCTCCAATCTCCTCAATTCAGTAATAAAAACACCATTTTTTAAAAAATACACATTATAAATACCTCGTCAACGATCTGCAAATTGAGCATTTATACCATTCAAGTAAAAAAAAAAAAGAAAAAACCAAACAAAACCCTCCACCCTGACTCAGGTATTGAACAGCTTCTGACCACATACCAAGCCATCGCTGTCACAATTAATTAATTCACAGGGTAGGACTCATTAATTGGGCCTTTAACTAGTGTTTTCCAACCCCTCCATGCCTGAATCCCATGAGAACAAATTCAATGAAAAATCTAAGTTGGAAAACCATGCTAATGACAGCATCTCAAGTATGTCCCAGTATTTAAGTATTGCAAGCATTTCATAATTTAGTTTCTTCAATTAAAAAGTTTTTAGAGTTCTTCCCACTCCGGATGTAGTAAAAGCTGTAAAAGAGAACTCAAGTGGAGATTTTTCTTCTTATCTTCCACCTCCCACTTGTTAAAAACGCCACAAGCCAGTGTAAGTTCGTGCTGCTGCTGCTGAAACAAATCCCATTCCTGCCGGAAGCACCTGGAATTTCTTCTCCATCCCGAAAGCTGCCAGGAGGACTCAATCGAGCCAATGCAGCTGGAAATGGAGCAAAACAAGATCCAGCTGACTGAATTCCCAGATCTGAGTGAACGCTGCTACGGGGGAGAGAGCAGAACACGATTTCAGGAGCACAGCTCCTGCTGGCAGCCTGCGCTCGGGACAGCTTGAGAGAGATGTAATCATATTCCCGATTATTTATCCAAACTGACTCTACTCTGCAGAGCTTGGAAAAGCAGAAAAGCCTTTGACTCAGGAAAATATAAGCCTTAAATCAGAAAAAAAACCCCATAAACAACTCTGGCAGGAGCATAAGGAAAACCAATCCCTGCTCCAGGCTGGAATAGCAGGTGTGTAGCACCACAGCTTTACAAACACCTCCATTTCGAACAACTCACCTATTTAAAAGTCACCAAAGTTCACAGACAACTCATTTTGGCACTGGCGAAGATTGCCTACAAACGCTTTATTACGTTTTTAAAATTAAAAATATAAAAAAGCAGCAGACAATTTTTGCCCCGATACCCTGCACGATTGCGTTTCACAAATATTTTGCTTATAAAAGCTTTATTATTTCCACTCTGAAAACAGAATGCAGGTTATCTTGGCAAAATTTATTAAAAATAAATTGGCTTCCAGTCCGACTTGAACAACAATTAAAGCAACTATAAAAAAATCTAACACACAAATAATCCACCTTGAGTAAAAAATACTCTCTCACTAAAGATACTCCGGAGTGAATGAAGACATCAATGAAAAGGTAACACTGACGCTGGCACAAGTCTATTCCTTAATCCCTGTCTTTCACCATTTATTCCCATTTTTAGCCCCCTGGAGACCAAATTTTTTCTAATCTCACCTACCTTGAAGCAGAAACACTCAGATATTACAGCTTCTTACAGTGGATTAATAGACAAAACCACCTTCTCTAAGAAAGACACTGCTCAGAATTACTACGTTCTGCTGTATTTCTTGCCCCCTCCAGTTTAAAATTTAGAAATTTAGCACCTCCACAACTCCCTCCGATGCTGCAGCAAAATATTTGAATTACGCTGAAAAAAACCCCAAAACACAGTACTGACCTTAATTAAAGACATCAAAGGCAAACAAAGCTGATCCACTAAATAAAAAGCAACTACAGATGTGCATCACAAACGTGAAGCTTAGCAAGTCATCTACTTCGACATTAATAAAAAACCCGTCCGGACAGTGCGATCTTGCCGAAACTACGAGCCTTGACAGATATCTGCTGCAGGTTCCACAAAGCGAAGGGGTTGCCTCCGACTATCAAGTTTAAATTACTAGAGGACAGCCCGAGCCACCCGGACGCCAGGCCCAAAGGAGCAGAGTTATTGTTACAGGCGAGAAGGAGCGAACAGCAATCTAAATTAGAGAGCAGCTCAAGAGTGGCTTGCGAGGCGGCTCTGGAGAGAGGATAATGACAGGATTGCCCTTCCGCAGGGGTGGGATGGAGGACGAGGGGCCCCTGAGGGCTCGGGGCCGCCATTTTGTCCCTCCCGGGCGCGCGCGGTCCCGGCCCAAGATGGCGCCGGGCGCCTCCTCACGCGGGGAGCGGCCCCTCCGCCATTGCCCCCGCCGCGCCGCCTCACCCGCTCTCCGCGCCCGCGGAGCCTCCGCCACCCGCGAAAGGGGACACGCGGGGACATGGGGCGAGCGGGGGCGCCGGCGCTACCCCAAGTATAAGGGTGGCGGGGGGTGTGAAAAGGGAAAAGCGGGGGCCCGGCCGCGCAGCGCGCTCGGGCTCCGTGTATTACCCGCTCGCCGTAGTTTTGCTCCCCGCTGTCGCTCATCGTCTCGTCCCGCCGCTATCGCCGCCGCTGCCGCCGCCCGAACCGGACACGACCGTCCCCGGCGACAGCGCCGTCCGCGCGGGAAGTGACGAGACCGCGGGAAGGCGCGCGCGCGCGCGTGCTCGGCGGGACACGCCCCCCGAGGGACGTCCCTGCCGCAAAGGCCACGCCCACTGAACAAAAGCCACGCCCCATAAAAATAACATCATTATTATAAGGCCACGCCCTCAAAGCAAGACCACGCCCCCGAACCGCGGCAGCTGAGCCAAAGACCACGCCCTCTATTTGGGTCCCGCCCACCAAAGCCACGCCCCTCGCATAGCCGTAATTGTCGTGTTGGCCACGCCTCCAGATGAGGTCACGCCCCCTCCCGACAAGGCCACGCCCCCATTCACCTCATGCGAGGGCCCGCCCCCAGGTGAGGCCCCGCCCCCTCCCCTCAGGTGAGGCCGCGGCCCTCGCCCTCCCCAAGCTGCTGAAATAGTTTAAAAATATGATTGTGATTGCGAGGGGCTTTTTTTGAGGGTTAAAGCTGCGGTTCACAGCACGTGGAGAAGGAAGAGCGGGATATTTCTCAGGCACCCACTCGAGGGCAGCAGAGCGTCGCTGAAATGGCGGGTTTTCCTCCGCCCTTGGCATTATTTCTCAATAAAACGTGCAGTGAAGAGCGTCACAAACGCCTCCACTGTGTCTGTTTTATGTCACAAGTAGCAGTAGTAAAGCACCGGCAGCCCCAAAGGGCTGTGCAGGGCTTAGCAAAGGACACCCACACAGAGAGGACCACCCGGATTTAAAACACACACCTGTGGTTTAACCAAAATACCGACTTCTTTGGTGCTTTTCAAACCACAGCACTGCACAGGGTTGCAGTCAGGAGACAGGAGGAGACACTGCACCTGCTCAGCTCCTCCCAGTGAAACCCAGAATTGTCTGGTTTGAAAGGGATCTTAAAGCTGTTATCACAAACCTCATCCATTTCCAATCTGGCAGCGCTCGACCCTCAGAGACCGTAAACCCCAAAACTCTGCCTAAAACCCTCACTGCAGGGCAAGGCACTGCCCACCCCTCCTCAAGATCTTCCCCAGTGGGACAGGAAGACACCAGCAGGGATAAATCACCTGGAATTTCCTAGGAAATTCCTCTTCCCTGTCCCAGTGGTGGCGGACACCCCAATGCTCCTGAAAATGCTCTGAGCAGGAGAACAGGGCATGGAGGAGAAGAAACAGCTGATCTGAGCATGATCCTTCACATTTAAATTTGAGTTAGGGAAGCCTCCCTGCCTTTGGGGGACACCTGAGCCCGCCGTGCCTGCCCTCTGCAGCAGTGACGCAGATGTGTGAGCTGATCCCGAGGAGATTATCTCCTCAGCTGCACCCAGAGAGGCAGCCTTTTGTGCAGGGAGTGCAGCTGGATTGAAGGGACATTTCTCTCTTTCCTTAGGCTATTTCCAGCTTGTATTCCAATGCCAGTCTGGATTTGGGGGCCGCCTGGCCATGGCCTCCACAGCCGTATTCCTGCCAGAGTTTGTAAAACCCCTTGTGCAGTTAAATTAATTCTCACCTGTGCCTTGGGCACTGTTTCCTGCAGCATTCTCCTGGAGAAACTGGCTGCTGATGGCTCCAATGGGTTTGCTGGGCAAAAACCTGGCTGATGGCTGGGCATGGGGAACGGAGGGAATGGGATTACATCCAGCCTGGGGAATCCCAGGGCTCGTGTGGGGCCCAGCCCTGTGTAATATCTTTATCCATGGTCTGGACGAGGGGATTGGGCACCCTCAGAACGTTTGGAGGTGGCACCAAGCTGGTGGGAGGGTGGAGGGCAGGAAGGCTCTGCCGAGGGATCTGGACAGGCTGGATCCGTGGGCTGAGGACAACGGGGTGAGGGTCACAAGGACAAGTGCCAGGTCCTGCCCTTGGGTCACACCAGCCCTGTGCAGCTCCAGGCTGGGGACAGAGTGGCTGGAAAGCTGGAAAAAGCCCTGGAGGTGCTGGTGACAGCGGCTGGACGTGAGCCCAGGTGTGCCCAGGTGGGCAAGAGGCCGATGGCCCCTGGGCTGTCCCAGCCATGGGGTGTCCAGCTGGCCCAGGGCAGTGACTGTCCCCTGTGCTGGGCGCCGTGAGGCACCTCCAGCCCTGGGGACACTTCTGGGCCCTCACAGCAAGAAAAACATCGAGGGGCTGGAGCATGTCCAGGGCAGGGAATGGAGCTGGGAAGAGGCTGGAGAATCCCTGAGGAGCTGGGAAAGGGGCTCAGCCTGGAGCAAAGGAGGCTCAGGGGGCCCTTCTGGCTCTGCACAACTCCCTGACAGGAGGGGGCAGCCGGGGGGGTCGGGCTCCGCTCCCAGGGAAGAGGGACAGGGGACAGGATGAGAAGAAACAGGCTCATGGTTATGGCAGAAATGCTAAAAAAAGGAGCAATTTCCACTGCTCCCAGTGCTGTGTAGAGAGAGTTGTTATCAGCTCCTTTTGCCAATAACACCCATCCTGTGAATACATTTACATGGGAATTGGGGATCCTGCTGGTTTGCAAATCAAAGTAAAATGTGATGTTTCTTTATGCAGAGAGTGTGGTGCTGTGAGATGCACAGGAAGGAGCCTGAAGGGATCAGGATGATCTGTCACTCCCTTCTAAAGAGACCAAAAAACACGGAAAAAGGGTAGAACATTCGAGTCACAGTGGGCCAGGAAGCTCCCTCTTGCCTTCCTCCTTTCTGAGGATTTAGTGAAGGGAGCTGAAACCGAATGGGAGCTGCAGGGAATTTAAAAAGGACCTGGAGAAGGGCACAAAGAGGCGCAGGGAGCTGAACCAGCACTTTTCTCCACCCAGGTCTGCCAAGGACAATGCTGCTTTGCAGCCAAGTTGTTTCACCTCTTAATCTTGTTCCTTCCTCACATCCCCCCTTAGGAGGTCAGTGTCATGCGAGAACAAAGATTAAGTGACCATTAAGAACGTTTAAGTGAAGATTAAAGATTAGGAACAAAGAGTGAAAAGTCATGAGCAGAAAGCATTTGTGGCAAGGAGCTGCTGTAACAGCTCCCAGAGCAGCAATTTCCCTCCATCCAGTGATGTGTAATCCCCAAAATTGATCCCAAGTGGAGAAGAGTGGCTCGTGTCTACATCCCTGAGGTCTCTGGGCTGCTCTGACTGCATCCGAATCAACTCCTGGTGGAAACCTTCCAGCTGTTCCTCAGCTGAGCAAATGCTGAAGTCCACCCATAAATCCTGCTAATCCCTGCTAATTGAGATTGAACTTTGATGTTAATTTTTTCAGGGCTTTCTTCAGCAGATAACCAACCAAAGGGAAAAAAAAACATAAAAACAAACATGGGGATTACTTAAATTCCTGATTCCAAGTTCATCTTGGAAGTTTCATAAATCCACCTGCACGGTTTCTTTTCAGGATCGATGCAATGAGCCACCTGCTATATTTGCCATGTTTACCATGCACAAGGCAAACAGGGATGCTCACCGGGGGCTGAGGCATTTGCCTAGTGAATAAGCCACACTTCTGGAAGTTCTGGTGTGGAAGGAGTTTGTTTTTTTCCAGCGGCACACGTGTGCAGCTGCAGAGCCAGCCTGGCAGCTCCCCTCCGCCACTGTTCCCCCGCACCACCCACACAGCACATGGACACGCTTCCAGAGCAACAGCAACCCCAGCAGGAGCGAGCCGCCTCGGGAATCATCAGGGAACGCCAAGGAGGCCGGGCCAGCCTCTCAAACAGCTTTTCCTGGAGCTCTGGAGCGTGTGTGGCACCTTTTCCGTGTGAGATCCCGCTGCCATCCTGCTGCAGCCCCTCCTGGCTCTGTGCTGCCCAGAGCTCTGCACCCCTGCAGCTCTTTGCTACATGGGGGTGAGAAAAACGATCCCAACAGGAATAACCTTTATCCCCAAGTGCCAGCTCACCTTCCTGCCAAAAGGGCAGGTGGGAATGAGCAGAACAGAACATTTAGGTTGGAAAAATCAAGGCCAACCATAAAGCTTTCGCTGCTGAGTCCACAACTTGTTCCTTGTGAAGGGAGCCTGACCCTCACCTGGCTGCCCTCTCCTGTCAGGGAGTTGTGCAGAGCCAGAAGGGCCCCCTGAGCCTCCTTTGCTCCAGGCTGAGCCCCTTTCCCAGCTCCCTCAGCCACTCCTGCTGCTCCAAACCCTTCCCAGCTCTGTTCCATTCTCTGGACACGCTCCAGCCCCTCAATACTCACTCTATGCAGTTGGCTGTGATTCCCCTTTTCTGTGGATGGCTGCCTTGGGAATTCATATTTGTTGGGTGAGACTGATCTTGTCTGTTGGCAAATTCCTCATCCTGGTCAGGCCACTGGGGCTGTCCCCAGGTGGCTTTAGGTGTGGCAGTGGTGTCAGTACAGCTGCTTTCCAGTGAAACAGGGCTAGTGCTGGTGTGGTAATAGGGGACAAGAGAGGGAGCAGGAGCTTTCCTGGAAATCCTCTCCAAAGCTTTTTCCCCAAAACTTCTGCAGAAGTTCCTCTGTTAATTTGGCCCTGGAGTGCTCATGTGCCTCCCTGGCTCTGGAAGTGTCTGGTAGACCCAGGTGTTCCTCTCGGCTGAGGGACTAAAGAGGGGACGTTTCCCAAGGTGAGAACTGACGGAGCCTGTGTGACGTGCCTGTCACCATCCATCATGACGACACGATGATTTTACTGCCTCTTGCCAAACCCTGGCATTCCTGCCAACATCTAAGCAGTGATCCCACGCGGTGTTCTGGACCCGGAGCAGTGATGGCTGCAGACAGGGAATGTCCTGAGGGTGGAAGAGCTGCTGGAGAGCTGCCACGAGCATCCTCGGAACTGCAGCGTGGCCAAGCCTGCCTGACCCCACACTGCAGCAGTTACAGGAACGACCTGCTGCTCAGAGCTGAGGCATTCTCAGACTCATGGGTCTTTTCCGAGGAAAAGGAAAAGGGAGGGAGAAGAGCCCATCTCCGGGGCTCACCACCTCTCTGGATACCAGGAAGGTAAAACTCTCTGAATCCCACTCCCAAAGCCATGTTGCTCCTTCTGTCCTGTTTAACAGCTTTTCTGAACCAGGACGGTGCTTGATAGGGATCAGCTTCTGGAATGCTGCCGGCAGAGTGGGGTTGCACCAGGAGAGGTGGCTCTGGTTGCCCTCCCAGCTGCCAGGACCCAAGAGGAGGTGTCCATACAGGCACTGCCATCCCACAAAGTGTCAGTGAGATCTGACGTGGCCAATGGAAGACAAAACCACTCCATACAGGACCTGAAGGAATGTCAAGAAGCTGTGCTGGGGGGAAGATTTAGGTTGGATAATAGGAAAAGGCTCTTCCTCCAGAGGGGGTTGGGGCACTGAACAGGTTCTCCAGGGAATGGGCACAGCCCCAAAGCTGCCAGAACTCCAGGAGCGCTTGGACAATGCTCCCGGGGATGCACAGGGTGGGATTATTGTGGTGTCTTTGCAGGGCCAGGAGCTGGATTGATGATCCCTGTGGGTCCCTTCCAGCTCGGGATATTCTGTGATCCTGTGATTCCATGGTACCCAGGAGGGCAGACAGCCATCGGTGACAGTGACAAGCCTGGAGAGCAGTGTGGAGGTGGGACTGCTGCTGTCACGGCAGCTCCAAGCTCCCTCAGATTCCCTGTGTGTGCCTCACACTCCAACAGCAATCCCGCACCACTTCCAGGTGGGTCAGTACACTCAAGGGAAGTCGGAACTCAGGGGGTTCCAACTTTTCCTGCAGAAGCTGTTGTGGGAATCACAAGTGAGCTGTGCGACCTTGCATGAAGAAATCACAGATCACAGCAAACGTCCTGGTTCGAAATGAGAGGAAAAAAAAATACTTACAAGGATTACGTGCAAGAAATGGCTTTCCTGGGGCCTCCACAAAGCAATTAATCAGGTTCTGATAGGCTTGTTTGATTAAATACTGATATGGAGCTGGAAATGAAATGTGAGGCTGCTGCGTAGTGCAGACCTGAGTGAAGGTATTTCAGATATGAGCCCAAATGTGCAAAGAGCTTTTTGCTCTCTGGCTCGCACAGACTCAGAAAGTGACCACACCCCACCAGCCGGAATTGGGGTCGTGGGGAGATCCAGCCCTTGCTCTGGGACATTGGAAGGTCTGTTAGTGACACTGCAGGGCTGTGAGCAGGATGGGGACGTGCCATGGATTGTCGGTGATCCTGTGCAGCCCAGAGAGGCCACGTGGTGCCAGGCCTCAGGGGTTCTCCTGTTCTTCTCTCCACATGCATTATTTAACTGCTCTCTTTTTAACAGGCTGGGGCAGAGGTTTGCCTGAGTTGATTAATGCTACTACTTGCAGAATTAAAGTGGGGATTAAAATAGGTTTTATGTAATTAACCTGAATGAAATAAAAATGTTTGTGTCTGATTCAGTCTCAGGAGAGGTATCAAAGCAGACAGTGCTCAGTAAAACTGGCTGACCTGTGCGTTTTCCAGTGGGATGAGCACAAAGATCTCTCTGTGGCATCGAGAGAAGATTCCTTAATCTCCTTAACCTGTCTCAGGGACAGGTTTGGCTGCCGACAGTGCAGCAATGCAGGCTGGGGCTGGGATTGCAGGGCTGCGTGGTTGGAATCCTGCTTGGGTGTTTCCATGTTCCAGGGGAAGTGAAAGCAGACCAGGATTCGGTGAACAAAAGTACCACAAACTCACAGATATTGCTGTTCCTCAGGTCCTGCTGCTGCCCTCACCATGGCCCAAGTGCCCAAATCCCGACTTTCCTCATGCCAGCTGGCCTGTGGACATGCAGGAAACCCAAGAATTCCAAGTATTGCTCCATCTGCCTCCAGGTGCTTGTGTATCCAGCTCTAAAATCCTCATGCACCACCCGTGTCCTGGCTGGCTGTGGGTGTGACAGCAGCTAAGTGCTGAGGCAGAGAGAGGGAAGTGCAGCAGGCTGATCTGCCAAACCCGCTTATCCCACATTTTTCCTGGAAAGTGCAACCCCATTGATGCCAATAAAGGCATCCCTCGGCCCTTCCCTTATCCAGAAGTGTGGCAATCAGGAGGGGAGGGAGCTCAGTGCCACCCATCTCCTGTCCCCACACAAGGCCGTCACCACCACCACAGACAAGGGCTCACTTCCAGCACGCTCCGTAAAATCACGGAATCATTAAGGCTGGAAAAACCCTCTAACATCGAGTCCAACCATTAACCCGGCACCACCCTGTTCCCCACGGGCTCACATGAGGAACAGGGTGTCCAGCAGGCCCAGGGTTGTGCCTGTCCCCTGTGCTGGCACTGCTGAGGCTCCTCGAGGGCTGTGTCCCGCTCTGGGCCCCTCAGTTCAGGAATGACATTGAGGGGCTGGAGTGAATCCAGAGAAGGGAACGGAGCTGGGAAGGGGCTGGAGAATCCTGAGGGAGCTGGGAAAGGGGCTCAGCCTGGAGCAAAGGAGGCTCAGGGGGCCCTTCTGGCTCTGCACAACTCCCTGACAGGAGGGGGCAGCTTGGGGGGTCGGGCTCTGCTCCCAGGGCACAGGGACAGGAGCACAGGGAACGGCCTCAGGCTGGGCCAGGGGAGGTTTTGGTCGGTCATCAGCAGGAATTTCCCCATGGAAGGGGGGCTCAGGCCTTGGAACTGCCCAGGGAGGTTTGGAGTCCCCATCCCTGGAGGTGTCCAAGGAAGGCCTGGACATGGCACTCAGTGCTCCGGGCTGGGTGATAAAGTGGGGATCGGTCACAGATTGAAATCGATGATCCTGGAGGTGTTTTCCAA